>VYZQ01079271.1:0-11795 GCA_013400655.1 Mystacornis crossleyi
TTAAAACCTAAGGCATCAACCCCTCCTCTCCGACTCTCCTTCTTTTTGGACACTTTCAGCCACACGGTACAGGGACTCCCAGTTATTCTGGGAATGTAAGTTCTGTGAAGTTTGGTGGCAGATGAGAAGGTGATGGTGTGTATTTAGCTTTTACCGGCCAGTGAAAGCTGAGGCACGTCCTTTACTCCACAACACAAACCCATCGGAAACCAGGCTTTGCCGGTTTCTGCCGCTCGTGGAACAAGTTGTATTATTTGTATAATTGTATCCTAGGAGCCCTGGTTTCTGGTCCTGCATAGTCCCTGGCATGAGCAGTATTTTCCATGGTCAGCCTAGAAGGAGACTTTAACCCCCTCAGTGCAAAGAGCAGATCCCCACATCAGGTTATTTCCATGCAACCCTCCCTGTGAGAAAAAAAGCCCTCCTAGGATCAAAGCACATGCAGAGAAATCCCAATGCCAGCAAGGGGTTGCCTCTAGGAGAGGTGCAGGTGGTTGGGAGCAGTTGGGGAGCCTGTTGGGGGGGCTGCTTGAGCCTTCGTAGCCTCTGAAGCCAGTACCTTGCTCAAACCCCACCTTCAGCCTGGCCACTGCCAAAACTCTCTGATTCAGCCTCTCTTTCCAGCCATGAATCATAAACCAGCTCTTCACCAGCTGGGATAAGGCACAGGTCACCAAACACAGGAAGAAAATGAGATTTCTCAAGGGCCAAAGCAGATAAACCCCTATGACGTGACAGTTTCCCTGCTTGTGCATCTGTGCTGGAGGAGCAAAGTGATGTTGCGCTGGCAGCTGCAAACAGCTCTGCCCAAGGAGATGCAAGCAGAGCCAGGTGCCTGCTCTGGGCCACTGTGGAAGGTAATAGGAGCTTCATCGGGCACCTCTGGCTTGAGATGAGCAGGCCAGGGCTGCACAGAAGTGACACGTGGCTTGGAGTTTCTTGGTATCTGAGTCTGGTACATGCTGAAGGACCCCAAGTGGAGAAAGGGAGGTCTTTGGGGAGATCACAGCCATCCCAGAGCAAGACCCCTAGTCCTTGTTGTCCAAGTTCATCACTGAGGTCCTCCTTAGCCAGCCTGAGCCACATCAACCACCATTCCCACTGCTACTTGTTCCCGTTGTCTGAGATCTGCCCCTAATTATGGGCAGCAGAGAGAAGAAAGGAAGCACAGAAGGGCTGGAGATTCAAGTCAAAAAGCGGTGGGATGCTGGGACAGCAGCAGTTCCTGAGAGACCCATAAATGTCCTGCAGGTGAGGGCTAGGAGAGATGTAAGGTGCAGGACCAGGTGGTCCATGGAGCCCCCACCATCAGCACCTCCGAGGGCTCAGAGCCAAGCCGGGCTCTTTGTAGTGTGGGTTGTGGCGTGCGTGGGCCTAAAAAACTGTACCATTGGATAATAAACATCCATTGAGCTTGGAGGGTCAGTTTGTGCTGCCCTGGGAAAGAAAAGCAAGTGGCAGGTTCAGGGCACTGCCAGCAGTTGGGCAGAGTGTTCCTGCATTTCCCAGCGCCCACAACAATGGCAGATGAGAAACACGTCAGGCAAAAAATATTTGGGGTTTTCTTCTAATAGTTGCTGCCTCTGTGCTGAGGACATGTGAAAAAAAAGGGCTGGATCTTCTGTCCAAACCATTTCCCACTTCTGCAATGTTTTTAAGCAAAACCCAAAGCATTCCAAAAGAGACTGGGGAAGACACCCATAAACCAGAGAAAATAACTTAGGGTTTAAAAGGTTTCAGAACTGGATGATTTAATTTTTCTGGATTTCATTTAAGCCTTCATTTTTCTAAAGTTTTTTAAAAGCACCTACTTAGTAGTAATGGCAAAGATATTTCCTTGGAGAAGTGTGAGTAGCTTGTAGAGGCGATGTTTCAAAAATAATAAAAAATAATAAAGCTTTGCTAACTCCCTAGAGCAAAGAAAAAACATCACACTTGTCTAGGAATATACTTACACCAGCAGGATTTCACTAGCCTGTGAACCAGCAGTTGGTATGGACTCAATCTCTGAGGCTTTCCCAGTGTCTTAGCAATGGAGTGACTTTATTTCAGTCCCAAGCAGTAGAATTTCTTACACGTTCCAACAAATATCCCATCATCAAGCTGGAAGCTTTGATGAACAGGACAGCTGATTCCTGCCACAGATCACAAACCACTGCTTCCCCCTGTGAGTCAACGCTACACACGGATTTCAGTGCGAACCATTAAGCACAAATCCAGCCTCGATCCATGCCAGCAGAAAAACTTGGATGAAGCATCTACTGAAGCCTCTTCCTCGAGCGAGGGACTTTCCTGAGCTGGGTGCTCAAGGTCACTGCCTCTCCCTTGGGACACAAGGGCATCCAAGCCTGGGTTATTTCAGTCTCATGTGAAGTCACCACCAGTTCAGCCACTGGTCCCCATTCACAACTCTCCGTTCATTCACTCCAGAGCATTCCCATGGCCAGATGTTTATCACTCTTGTGTCACCCTCCAACTATTTTGCAGGGGTGGTAGGAGTGGCTTTTGGAAGACATTTGAGTACACACACAAATACAGGCTTGGGCTGATGTGTGTTTGGACAAATAAATAAGTGCAACTAATCAGTAGAAATGTTTTTATGCTAGCTATGACCGGGAAGAGAGTATCCCAGCCCTGCCAGAAAAAAAATCCCCTTGGGGATTTCTAAGTGCGCCCAAAACCAGCTGGACTAAGACCTTGCTTGCTCACCCCATGGATTTGTGTGGGCGAGCAATTAGAAAAAATACAGGAAGTTTTTAAAAAATAAAACTAAGCAAACAAAATAACCCCTCTGCCCCTTACCTTCACACAGCCTGAACAGCTGGAAGAACAACGTGGCTGCGTGTGCTGGGCAACACAGCCCTGAGCCAGGTCTCTCCAGCCCTGAGCTGGACATGCAGCACTGATGGAGGTGGTTGCTCCTGAAGCTCCCAGCACCTAGAATCAGCAGCTTCAGTCCAAAACAACCACTCATACACACGTATTCAAAAATACCCGGGTTTTTACTCCATTTATAACACACCTTGGAAGGTTGGCCTGTCTGGGAATGCTTTTCCTGGCCTCATGGCACAGCAGCAGCAGGCAAGCAGCAGTTCTAGTACAACACCAGTAGTAATGTTCTATCGCAAATAAAGCTGTACCAGCCTTGATGTCCAAAAAGATGCTGGCAGGATGTGGTGCTCCTGCTGGTGTTCCTCCTGGTTACAGGCAGTGATGAGCTGTTTCCATATCAGGAGATGGCTTTGAGAAGGCAAATGACAAATCTGCAGCTGCTGCCTGGTGATGGCTCAAAGGGAGCCCAAGGTGGGCTTGTTTTAGAGCCAGGACCTGTACAGGGGAGGCAAAGCACAGCTGGAGCACCCACAGCCACCCTAAGTACTCAGAGATCATTGCAGCACCCAGGAAGCCAGATCCCACTCCTGGGCAGGGCAGCCCATCCTGCTGAGGTCAGTAGGGCAGATGTGCTCAACACCTGGCAGCAGGTCCTAGCCCTGATCCCTCTGAAAGCAGCAGCTAAAGCTCCCATTTAACTTCAATGGAGACAGGATTTGGCCTGGATCTCAACTAAACCCATGACCATCAATGGCTTTGCTTGGGGTTTAATTCCCTGGATTAAAGTGAATTTGCCCCGCAGTCACTCAGGGAGCCCCAGCTCCCTGGGCAGAGCTCAGCACCCACATCCCACCACCACTCCGCCGTGGCCAACGAGAGCAAACCAATCCAAGTGCCATGGGTTTTAAACAAACAAACAGCAAAAAGAGAAAGAAAAAGAAAAAAAGAAGAGCATTTATTTCCCCCGCAGCTGTGCTCTCCCGGACAGAGGATTTCTGTGGCAGGACAATGCCGCTTTATGCAGCGAGGTTAAGTTTCAGTTACTTGAAACTATCAGCTCTTGTGTTCAAATCATCTTATTACCTCCACAATCAAACAAGGCTTCCCCATGGGCAAGGATTCAGTCATGCTGTTTAAACTGGACGCAAAGGTCAAGCAGGACTGGATTTAAAGTGATCTAATGGGAGATGCCCAAGGCTGCTTTGGAAAGGGGAATACAGTCAGTGTGGTATTCATCCTGTTGGGAGAGGCAGATCCCATGTCCTGAGCCCCATTTGTAAGAAAGAGGAACCCAAAATCAAGCTCTATAGAGTTGGGGTTTTGGTTCCCAAATGTCCCCTCTGATAGCAATTTACAACCATCTAGCATCAGTCTTGGTCCTCTCCAAAATACTTAAGGTATCTTCAGACCCAGTGTGACATCTCCAGTAGAATTCCACTTTATCTTTCTTCAAGCAAACCTTCAACCCAGTTCTTTCCTGGCTGTTGCCTCTCCCCTCAGCAGTTTGGGGAGGGCAGCACCTCTTCTAATTATCTATCCAAATGCTCTCCATGCCCCAAGTGGAAGGAAACAGCCCTAGATCCCATTGGCTGCAGTTAGGCTCAGCTTGGGAAGTTACTCAATATTTGGGCACATCCCACAGTCAGCAGCACATAACATGTGATGAAGCCAGTGTGCACTTCAGGGCTGCAAAGCTAAAGAGAGCAGATGCTAAAGCCTGAGTGGTGCTGCTGAGCTGAGACTGCAGAGAGGCAGTCAGAGTGCAGGGAAGCACGTGCTGAATGTCACGGGGGGAGGCCATGGCTGACCGAGTGCTTGCATTTGTCCCCATGCAGGGGACAGGGATTTACAGACCACCCTGGTGCCATGCAAAGGCAGGAGAAACATCCCTCACACTGCACTGTGGAAGGCAACATGCAGTGGAACAGGAGGAAAACAACTTGCCTGCATCTCCTTTGCTCATAGCAGAACTGCTGCTCCACCAGCCAAAACCTGGATCCCCGTCAGCCCCTGTACCACTGCAGCTTAGCATGGAGCAGGCAGCAAGCCTGGGAGCTGTGCTTGGAGCTGCTCCAGCTCTGCACGAGTCTCCAAGGGAAAAATGTGGCTTCCATGTTCTGATCCACCCCCTTGCCCAGAGGTAAGATGTGTCACTGAGGAGCTGCAGAGTGAAGATGTGGTGTGGGATCTCCCCTGCGATCAGCTTGCTACCCTGCAGTCTTGACTACCAAAGGAAAAGATATTGCATTACTAGGCCCAGTGCACAGCCCCAGCTCCCAGGAATTAATGCCCTGGGAAGGGAAGGTGGGGGAGCAACACAGCATTCCCTGGGGATGCACATAAGCAGGGAGCTGCTTGGAGCTGTCTTCTGGGGTGCGTGCAGCAAAGCACTAAGGGAGTTCCCAAACACACAAGGCCTTTCAAACCAAAAGCCTTTTTCTCCCACTCAGCTTCCTTCCCAATTCCTTGGGATCTCAGTCCAGGGGAAGGAGGAAGCACAAATGCAGAGGAGTTAAGCAGAACCTTTCTGAAAGTGGCACGAACCATTCGCCAAAGCAGGACCAGCTCAGTGTCCCAGATCCACGCACCTCTTCCTGATCTCCCTTAGGCCCTGTCCTTACAGGCAGCACCTGAGCTTGCTGGCTCGCTCCTCATGTGAGGTGACATCCTGGCCTTGCCAGGCAAGCCCCAAACCCTCTGCAACATGGAGCAGAAGCTCAGCTGGGCTTTCTGCACGAGCCAGCTCTGCCTGCCCCTCAGGGGCACCGGCCAAGAGCCAGAGTCACTGGTCGGGTGCTGAGGGGATGGTCTAGACACAATCACCGTTTCATACGCAGATTTCATACCTTCCATCTTCAAGTAGCTCCTAAGTAGCCTGATTTAATGATCCCACACGTTTCCACCCAAGCCCCAGGCTATGCGGAAATTTGCACAGGTGTGGCAGCGTTTCATCACACAGCAAGGCTGAACAGCTCCTGGCCCTGAGCACCGGAGCTTCCCAGAGCTTCCCGAGTGCTCCGGATGCTGCCTCTGCATCGCCCCCTGCTCGAGATGCTCCATGTGCAGCCAGTGTGAGCCTGGGCACCTCTGAACTCACCAACACTGGGAGAGGGGCTGGCACAGATCAGAGTGCTGAGGCTGGGCATGGAGTCCAGCTCCCCTCACTGCTTCATCTGGTACTGCCATCACATGGTCACCCAGGGCGTGAAAAGGCACAGGGTAAGTGAGCTAAATCCCATAATTATTTAATATAATTAACCACAGGATCGAAATGGGCCCATAACCAAGGAGATAGACTGCTAGAAATCTTCCCTGCTCTTCTTTGAGCACTAACCCGAACACAGGAAAGGCTTTGCCATATCTTCCAAGTGGGGGAGTGGAGAGGAGTAGGTCCTGCTTTTTGTTTTGCTTTTGTCTAATTAATATCATTTTCAGAGATTATTGATCCTGACTTCAAAGAGAAGCCATCTCTCATCTCGGGCTCTGGCATTGCAGGATGCCAGCATGACCCCACTTTTCTGGACAGGTGCTCACAGTGGTTTGGATCAAAGCAAGGGAGGCAGCTGCCTTCCACATCCCCATCAAACACTTCCCAGGGCTGTGGCCAGCACCTTTCCAATGGGGAAAGTAAAATTAATTCATTAATTGCTTCCATCCTTTGGTGTTTCATGTGGGGCCACTTACAAGAACCATCCATTTTGCATTTCTACACCTTCCCAATGCAAAACAGACCACTTTAAAGCATTTTTGGTACTCCAGTGGAGATCTTTTCAATGAACCTGCTTCTCACTCTTGCAAAAGCAAAAAGGGTCCTCCCTGGACAGTACACTGTGGATGGGCTCTGGCCACATGCAGCCCTTGCACCAGGGCTGGAGTGTTTCTGCAATGCTCTTCCGAGGCGATGGTGGGATGCAGGGATATCCCACAGCATGCTGAGGCTTGGGCTTTTTCACCAGCAATCAATTCAGCTCATGGAAGTTGTGCTGCATTAGGAGATCCTCCCTTGTGCTTCAGGCATGGCTGGAGAACATCGCTGTGACCTAAACGGGGAAATCCTCACCTCACAGAACTGTGGGGTTCAGTAACAGCCATACTGGGTTCATAGCCAAATAGCCAATTCCTCCCTTCCACCTCCTCCGGAGCCAGCCAACCCCACCACTGTGACCCACAGGCCAAAACACACCTTGAGGCTCTTGGGGCTTTGAGCAGAGCCACCAAAAGCTACATTATCATCCCTGGCTGGCCCCTGGCAGAACAGCATCACCTCAGCGTTTGCAAACACTGCCTGCATTGGGGTGTGAGGATGAAGACATCATTGGCAGTGCTTCTCCTGGGCTCCCTTCCAGCAGCCCTTGCTGCGAGGAGGGGTGATCAATTCCCAGAGCAGCTCCGTGAAGTCATCCTCTCCCGACAGGCCTTCTCCTCCCTGACATCATCAGCTGGGCAAAGCAGGCACAACAGCGGTCCCCTGCTGCGGGATTTGCTTCCAGAGGCACCAGAAGGGAAGCCTGGCTGCTCACAGAGCGCAGCTGGGTGCACCCAAACGAGGGAACTGCCATGGAGCAGCAGCCCCCCAGGACTCCTGTCCAGTGAGCTGGGTGACACTGGTGGGAAAAGGCTCAGGAAAAGCAGGACAGAAACAACTCACCCAGCTCAGTCTGTCTCGATGAACCTGCCCTGGGAGCTCCCTTACGCTGTGGATAACCAGGAGTCCACAGGCTCAGCAAAGCTTCCACCTACCCCACGGACAAGATCCTGGAGCAGAGACTCATTTCAGAGCAGGAATGCATGTGGATGTAGAAACCTTCATTGAAATGAGAGAAACAAGGCATTAGTGATGAGCATCTTCCAGAGGGGTTCCAATAGGAAAGGAGGCACGCACCCCTCACTGCAGTGAGGGTTTCTCCTCCCATCCCCTTGGTGTCCAGCACAACACCCAGGCAGAAAGGGCAAGGAGCTGTCCTGGGGGGTGCTGGGTGCCCAGGCTGCTGACCCTGGGAGCGGGACATCCCTCAGAGCCAGAGAGAGCAGCTGCGAGTAGCTCCCAAATTAACAGGAGTGGGGGCTGAGCTCCTGTGTTGAAAGTATTTAAAGATTTTCTGGGCTGGGGTCTTCACCTCCTCGTCCACCCCAGCAGCACCTGCCACGGTTTTACCCAAAGAGAGTCCCAGTATAGCTGCAGTGCTGGGGCTGCATCCTGCCCTTCCAAAAGCTTTTCTCTGCTCAGGATGCCCCTGCCAACACACCCACAAGCACTCACCTTCTGCCCCAGTTTTCAAATCACATGTTTTAATTTAAGGCTGGATGAATTATTTCAAGTGGGGGGAAAAAATGACAGGCAGAAACTGGAATTTCTCTGCCTTTTTCCAAAACTAGCATGAGCCATTTCTTTAAAGTTCTTAAGAGATTAACCAGAAAATTAAAAACATTTGGTCTTTTCATTACTTCTTCCATTTTTCCTCTCATTTTTTTTGCTACGACAAAAAGCAAAAGAAGAAGAGAATATTGAAACCACTGAAAATAATTTACAAAAGGGAAGAAACCTTCATTTCTCAACTATAACACAAGCAAGATATTTAGTCTTTTTTAGCATCTTCACTTTCTACCTTCTTACTCCTAGAACTTAGCAGAACAGGGAGATATCTTAAGAAGATTCAGGGGAAAAAAAGCTCAATTCCAGAGATTCTGGCTTCTCATGCCCAAGAGAAGTTGCCAAAACTTACTGATACTTGAAGACAATATACTAGCACAGGAACAGTGATGGTGGTGGAAATAGCCAGGAATTGATTTGAAATTAATTGGGTTTGATGGTGTTTGTACCATTTTGTGTTCACTTTCATGCCACTGGGGTTCAATAAGAGGCTGCAATGCAACCCTTTCAGGGCTCAAAACTCCCGACCAGAGACAGTAGCATTTCCCCAGGCTGGGGACAGCAGCAAAGCCACACACAGCTGCTGTGAAGCTGCATAGCTGGGGTTTGCTCATTTGACTTCCAAACACAGTGCAATCTGAAAATCAGCTTCCCCTGAGCAACTTCCATGAGCAAGTTCGAGATAATCACGGATCTCTTGACCACTGCTCTGCCAGCAAGAGAGGATGCACTCAAGGACGACTGGATCCGTCCTGAATGCTGGTGGTCAGCTGCCTGCAGTTCGTTCAGGACGCCAGCTTGGGAATGAGGTGTCCTTGCATGTCCCAGAGTGACAGAAAACATATCACATGAAGGTCGTGTGTAGCTCAACGTGCTTTAGAGGTGCTCTTTAAGGGGCCTACAAGCTCTTGCAAATCAAATGCACCTAAATACCAAACGGATTTCAACCTAATTCCAGAGGTAACACCACCTACTCACATGCCAAAGCAGGGAGCAGACGGCGTGCTAATTAACGTGTCTCCTTCATGAATATTGAGGAGGAATTTGGTGCTCAAGCAAAAGGCTGCTGAAATCGAGCCAAGCTGGGCTGAGCAGCGAGGAAGCTTTGAAACTGCTGAGATCCCTCTGGCAGGGCTGGTGCTACAGCCAGCCCCTGGTTTTCACACCCACTGGGTGAGTCCGTGGGTGCTACCCAGGTGCCACTTCCAAAACACTCACTCAGCTCACAGCCACATCTTGGGGGACACAGCAGAGGAGCTGAAAGGGACGGGAAGGGGAAACACAAAACCACAGGATGTTTGTGGTCCTGAACCTCTGTGACATTTGACAATACCTGGGGCCTGACCTTTTTCAACCCACAACCAAACCCTTTCCTAGAACCTTCTGGGAGCTTCCTTGGGCTGCAATAGCTGCCCTGGCACTGCCCTAATTTCTAAGCAGCCACCTGGGCAGTGTCCAACAGTCCCATCCACGCACAGTTGTCACACAGCCCAGGGAAGGGCCAGCACAGCCCCACACTCTGTGCTGGGATGAGCCGGCTTTGCCAGCCTGATTGGAGCCAATCAGGCAGGTTTCCTCAGCCAGGGCTTTCAAGGCTCTCCCATGATGAGGTATTACCTTGGTCTCTATTTATTTCCCCTGGCAGCATCCTTTGATGTTACCCCATGAGACTGAGCGAGGAGACACCACAGAAACCTCACTGAGGTACATCTGGCATTCTCAGAATGCAGCAAGTTTCCTTGGTGTCCTTCCCACACCAGCATCCCCGCTCCCACTTCAGCACAGCTCAGGTGCCTGGTCCTCCAAAACCCACGTGGTGCCTAAATCCTGTTGGTTTTGTGCATGGTTAGATACTGAAGCAGAAATTGCGCTCCTAAGCCCCCCCAGGAATCTCACCTTACTAGTTGTAGTTGTACTGGACAAGGAAAGCCAGGTCTGACCACATTAAAAGGGTTCCTGCTTTTTTAACCACAGTGCTGGAACTGCCATGCTGGGGTCAAAGGGCTCATCATTTCAGATCCCTGCAAACCCAGGCACTGTGCTGACAGTGCTGGAGAGCAACCAACCAACAGCCCCAACAACATCAACCAGCACCAGCGCCCTACCAACAGCCCTCTCATGGCCTCGTTTGGAAGGGACTTCCAGACATTCCAAACGGACCCCTTTGGACTACACCACATCTCCAGAGAAGATCATCAGTGGCCAAGCCAAGACAGTCCTGTCCAGCTCCTGCTCTTAAAAGAGACTAAATTCAAGGGCTGTGTGTGAGCTCTCCCCACAGCCTGGCTGTTGGCATTCAGCCCATGACAAACAGCAATCCCAGCACCAGGCTCCAAGCTGAGACCATCCCACAGCATTAAAGCCACTTCTGACAAAAGACACATCCCACGTTATCACCCCGTGGGACAAGCAGACTTCAGAGACCTGTGCTGTAGCCCTTCCTGGACAATCACCCTTTAAATTTAGCTCCTACTACATGTGTGCATGAAATCTACTTGGCAGAGCAAAAAAACCTCTCAGAAAATTCACTCAATCTTTATTAGCATTTCTAGCATTGCACAAACAGCCTCCCTAGCCACTGGAAAGTCTGCCTTTACCCAGCCAAAATGCTCCTTTGCAAGTCATTTGAGCTCTTACCTCAGAAAACTCCTTTCCTGCCTGCACACACAGGGAAGGAGCTGTAATCTGACTTTATTATGGTCACACACGTGCTGTTGCCATGGAAATGGACACGATGCTACTGGGTCCGACTGCAGCATGGCCAGGCACAGGCAGGAACCACAGGCAGGAACCACAGCCAGGATCCCTGAGGCAGTGCTGCTGAAGAATCCCCCTTGGCCAACTTGCTAAAAAAACCCCCAACCAACAGCAGTAAAACCCTTCAGACCAGGAACCTTGGGGTAGCACCAATAGCAAGTACACCAGAGACCACTGGAGACCACTTGACACAGTGGTAGCAGTGCAGATCTTGCTTTGTCCCACAAAGTGCCCTTATCAAGACACCTGCTCCGTTAGCTCCACTTGAACGTTATTAAGTCAAGGGAAAAACATCTCCAAATGTTTCTTGTTCTTCAGGTACCTATGCTCAAGGACTTGGTCTCTTCAGTCGTTTGGCCTGTCACGTCAGCCCTGTGCAGGTGTGACATGGGCCACCACAAGAAGACAGAAAGCCCTGGCAGTGGAAAGCAGGACATATCCCAGCCTGATGCACCCTCCTCAGGCTTGAACCTGCAAGGTGCAGCCCCTCAGGAAAGTAACAGCAGCCTTGGTGATGGGGGTATTTCCACAGAGCCTGGAGGACAAGCTTAAGCTGTGTTAATAACAGAGGCTATAAATTCCTGGAGAAGTCATCCTCTCTTAAGCATGATGGAAACCATCTTTGCCAGGGGAAGCAGAGTTTAAACCACGGCTTGCCAAGGGCTGCCTGCCAGGGAAGGATGGATCTACACATGCCCCTGATTCTACTTCTAACCTCCTGGCATCCCTGACAATTGCTGCTGGAAACAGGAGATGCTTCCAGTCGGGCACACAAAGGCTGTACTTATTTCCTCCTTCAGGTCTGTGCTCAAGCCCTGTGCTGGGCAGGGCTGGG
>VYZQ01079274.1:0-12455 GCA_013400655.1 Mystacornis crossleyi
AGTTGTTTTTAATGTTTGGACTTCTTAACTCCTCCATGTTGTCTTCAGTTCTCCCACATTCTTGGCTGAGTTTCTGGTGGTAATCTGTTGCTGTCTGTTAGCAAAATACATGCTCCTGGTGTCCTGTGTCTAATGCAGATATTTTTATTTAATTTAGGTCTGTGTTTTGCTGCTTGCTGTGTGAGTTGCCTCATAATAGTTGATTGGGTGTTTTATTTGCTTCCATGGTTTCTTCCAGTCTGCTTCCTTTGGGCTGAGTTTCCTTTGCCCATTCTCAGAAGCACACTGGTTATATGGGTGAACCTTGCTTTGAATGCGTACCAGGTACCAGTGTCCCGTCCCCACCCCTGCCTTGGGCCACAGCCTGCATGCATAATTTCCTTATCTGAGTCAAAGACCATGCTACTTTTATTTATGACAGCCCTGCCAAGCTTATCCTTACACAAATTTTCCTGCCATCGCTGTTTAACAGGGAATGGTTGTACACAAAGCAAGGTCTCAACCACTTACAACTCTGAAAATGCTTTAGGTGGTAGGAGTGAAATTCCATCTTGTTTTTGCTGGTGCCATTGACCACAGTGTTTTCTCTATCTATAAATGTTGGTTGGGGGGGCTGGCTGCCAAGTTGCTGCTGTTGCCATGCTGGAGGTTCTGCTCCCTACTGATAGGAGAAGGGACATGGATGAGCAGTTTGTGGATCATTTTTTAGTTCATAAACCACTTTTGAGCTCTGTTGCCAGAAGATGTCTTCTGTAAACTTTATTTTCAGTCAGAGAACCACATAATCTTGGTCGGAATATGTTTTTGTGGTAAGAATTCCTAATCCTGTGCCTTATCCAGGAGGAAGTAGGCTTGCATATTCTTCTGTCATTCCTTGAGTTACATCAGTGCGTCTAAAATGAGCTCCCACGTGTTAAAAAGACACAACATGCAGTTTGTATTTGGACACTTAGAAGACTTGGCTGGACGAAGCCACAGCTGACTGCCCAGGTATTGCCTGGGATCAGGAGGCTGGACTGGAGCCTTTAGAGCAGCCCCTCCAGCCAGTACTTGTGTGATTCTGTAACTCCCGATTTTCTCTGGAGCAGGCAGTGTGTGGGCATTTTCTCTCACTGTGCCAGCCACGGCAGCTGGGCAGGCATTGATTGCTGCAGCACTTGAGGCTTCAAGGGGAGATGGAAGGAGGTGCATGGGAAGTGCCTTTGATGACTTACTTGTCTGAGCATTTTAGTTGCCTGCTTCGTTCTTTTAACATTTTGTTCCAGAGAACGTCAGCACTTGAATAATGGCAGCAGCTCCCGATCCTCAGTGCTCAGGCAGCTTTGAGGTTTGTGCTCTCAAGCAGCCGACATGGGAGCACATTGTGGGTGTTCAATCCTTATCCCAAAATTTCTAGCATCTTCTGCATGTAGGAGAGGTTAAAGGGCCAGTCCACAGGGACATCCAGCCCCTTCCTCCCAGCAGTGCTGTCTTTCAGAGGTCAGGTGTTAATGCTGTTTTGCTGGGAGATGTTTTTCTTCCAGACAGTCCTGTTTTCTCTTCAGCACAGCAGGATAGGGAGCTGAACTGCCTGCCTCGCACAACTGGCTGTACAGTGCTTTCTGTCAGTTTAGCAAGAGTATTTTGGGGACCCCTTTGACAAGAAGAAAGAACTGATTTGAGGATAGAGTGGAGAACTTGAGTGTGGAAAATCAACCTTTTCTGTGTGTTTGGTCTCCTGTAGGATGTGAAATATATTCAAACAGACGGGTATCGGGCTCCAGAGGCAGAACTGCAGAACTGCCTGGCGCAGGCAGGGCTCCAGAGTGAGACGGAGTGTACCTCTGCTGTGGATCTGTGGAGTCTGGGAATCGTTTTACTGGAAATGTTCTCAGGAATGAAACTGAAACATACAGTCCAATCTCAGGAATGGAAGGTGAGACAGTTCTTGCTTGCGACAAATGAATCCTCCTGCTTCTTGTTCATAATCTGGATTTGTGGGGTAGCACCTGGCAACTAGGTAGCGTTTCCAGGATGTTTATCTAATCCTATTCCCTTGAGAATTAAGATTCCAGAGCCTTAAAGACCCGCTTGCCCTGCGGGACTGGCATGTCTGAATGCCACCTGTGTTCAGGTTACTAAAATAGGAGTGTTCCAGGAGTCTGTTTGGAGCCTGTGTCATGCCTAGATTTGGTAGGCAATCTGTGCAGGCTGTAGTTGTGGCACAGGAGGAAGAACAAAATCAGTGGCCGATGGCTGTCAGCTAGTTCAGCAGCACAATGACAGAGGAATTACTTGCTGGGTTTAGTTTAATGTTAGCTGTAATTTGGGGATCTTCTTGTAAGTCTGTATCCTGAGAAAACAAGAGGAGAGCTCTGTATTGTGAGCCTGGAGCCCGACTGTCCTCTGTTCTGTGTGAAATAACTTTTTGTGTTCCCCTTCCCAGAAAGAGTATCCTTTCAGCATCACAATCTCCACAGTAATAGAAAATTTTCCTGCGTGTGGAATTTTCCAGCTTTTACTGGCCAATGGGAAAAAATTAATTTGGTGTGAGTCTGCTAGTTTAAGATGTGAGGCTTGGGCATTGGGGATCTCACAAAACTCCAGAGTACCACAGTCCTCTGCATCCAGTCTGGAAAATGGTGGGGTATTGCAAGCTTTGCACAGCCTGGTTTTTACCTCCCTAATGACTGTTTCTTCTTCTTTCCAGACAAACAGTTCTGCCATCATTGATCGCATATTTGCCAGTGAGGGGGTGGTTAATTCAGCCATTCCAGCTTATCACCTCAGAGACCTTATCAAAAGGTACCGTAGCACATTTGATAACCGTTGCTTAAAGATGTGCTCTGTAAAGCCTTGCTCTTAGCAACTTAGAGCCCACACCTCACACTTTCTTTTTTGTTGTTGTTTTCCAAATCTCCCACTGTGCTGGTAACAAGTGCAAACATTAGCAGAGATGTTTCAGTTCCTCTGATTTTGGCACAGTTTGGACTAAGCACATAGAGAGTATCAGTCATGATGTTGATCATTTGCTGTTTCAGTGCTTTGCACTTGCAGCCAAGAGATTGTATTTGGAGAAAACTGGAGACTTTGCTGCTTTTGGGGATTGTTAAAATAAAAATGAGGGAGGGGGCAGAAGGTGCTGCTCTCCACTGCTGTCAAGAGTCAAAGGCAACTCTCCTGAGGAGTCTGCCAAGGGGATTGTTTTCACTGTCCTGTGACTGTGCTCTGAGGCTACAGAGGTAATGAGGACACAACTTGGCAGAAATAGTACTGGGAGCCCCTGGTAAAGCCAAGTTAGGGATATTCTCATGCAGGCTCTGGGTAATTGGCTGCTTTGAATCCCATTTGTGAAAAGATGTGGGAGCGCCTTGGAGTGTGAGCACTCTCATCAGACTGCATGTATGCCTGAGATGTGGGATAAATGGCCTGAGGATGTGGAGCTGGAACATGCTGTGTTCCTTGTAGACTTGTAAGTGAGCAATTTCCATTATTTGGTGCTGAGAGACGCTGAGAAGGAAAGCCTGCTCTACCATCTACCCAACATGCTTTCAGGGGATCCTTCTGGTGTGCTTCAGCTGCAGATTGCAAGATGTACTTCCGACTCTTCTCCTTGTACCATAACCACCCCAAAGATAGGGTGTTCCTCTATGCCAGCCTGAGTGGAATTTGTCAGTGCAGGAATGTCACGTGCATGAAATGTAAAGGTGTCTTCTCTTGCAGCATGCTTCATTGTGACCAAGGAAAACGAGCCTCTGCTGAGAAGGCTTTATGCAGCCCATTCTTCAGCATTCCCTTTGGTAAGCTGTGCCTGTGGCCGCTGCTCAGGGCTCTCTCAGCATGTGCTGGAAGCAGCACAAAGGGCAATTAACTGTTGTTTCTGGGTCTGGCCTCATTGCTGCTCCTCTGTGGGACTTGCCAGCTCTCCATGGCACCACAGGAGGGAGGTCAGAGTGATGCCTGTGCTCTCAGTGCTGCCTGGTCCTCCAGCCCCACAGGCTGTCACTTTTTCCTAGCTGGACTCTGATTAAATTCTGCTCCCAAGAGTGTACTGGCAGCAGCATTCATCCGAGGGCACGGAAATAACCAGGATATTTACCTAACATTCTGACTGTTGAGGTGCTTTTGAAGAGTACAGTGCTGTTTATGGTGAGGGTTTTCTTATGCCAAGTGTTTCCCAGTTCAGAAATCACAAAGAATGTGAGCACCTTGTGCAGTGGCTGCTGGTGGCATCTGCTGCTGCTTCTGCACAGGTCAGATAGTCCCACTGTGTTTGTGTGGTGTGAGCCTGTTTCTGCAGGGACTGGCCTGCCTCTTCTGGTGCCTGTGTGGCAGGTCATGGGCAGATGCTGCTGTTGCTTTCATCTGGTGCTTGATTTTATTAAATAGTGGTGTTTCCTCAAGACCTCCCTGTGTGGATTGCAGGCAGGCAGCAAAAGGTGGGCTGAGACCTCCCCGTTTAGGCTTGTGTCCCTCCCTGTTTTCTGTTCCAAATGCAACACAGAAGCATTCTCCAGAGCTTGTCTGCTTTCAAGAACACCAGGGATGAGCTGTGCATCCAGCTCAACTTCTCTGCAGCAGAAATTAATGCTTCAGCTGGGCTAGCATTTGCGCTTGAATCTTAGCCCTGCTTTTCCTAAGCTCCTTGGTGTACCTTGCAGAGAAGGGTATTAAGTATTGCTTCTTATAGATATTGATATTCCTGTATGTTAGGCAAAGGTAACAAACTCATTCCTGTTTTCAAATTTCACATGTGTCTCAGAAACTGGGACTGTTAAAATCAAAGCTGCCTTCCATGGCTGAGCCTTGCAGCCAGTACTGCTTTAGAGCAGAGGGAATTGTATATTGGCAATGCTTTCTGGGCTGGTTTTAAACACACAGACCTCTAACTGTACCGAGGAAGGTGCTTCTGTGGTCAGTGCTAGGAGCTTATATAACAGCTTCCATTTTTCCTAGTTCTCTTTGCTGCTGCCTTTCTTTGCCAGACTTGCACATACGCTTGTCTGCACAAAGAAGCATTTACTGCTGCTTTCCCAGCAAGTCAGAAAACGATCTGTCATTGCCTTTCACTTGGACACGGCTTTTTTGTTTAGAGCAAAGACAGCTGAGAATGGCTTTCCTTGTCATTTACAGCCAAGTCTTGACTTTCCAGTTCATCAAGTTCTTTCCCGTGTTGTCAGTGTGGTTGGTGTCACCTGGTATCTGAAGAGGAGCATAGGAGCTGGGCAGAAAGTACCTCCTAGGGCAGAGGGGTATTGCAAGAAATGTATTTTTCATTTGGCTACAATAAGACCAGGTGTCTCTGAGTTCTAAGGGGTTGGTTTGTCTCCCTCTCTGAAAAAAGATGTGAAATGAAGGACAGGTTTACTTTAGTGTCTGTCTTTTCTCCCAGGTAGCAAGTGACAGGACAAGAAGAAACAGCCTCAGGTTGCACCAGAGGAAGTTTAGATTGGTTATTAGGAAAAATTTCTTCGGCAAAAGGGTTGTCAAACATTGGAACGGGCTGCTCAGGGAAGTGGTGAAGTCACTGTTCCTACTGAAAGACATGTAAATGTGGCACCTGGGGACATTGTTTAGTGGTGGGCTTGGCCATGGAGTTGGAGTTCATGATTTAAAAGGTCTTTTCCAACCTAAATGATTCTATCATTCTGTGAATGATAAATAATAAAATAAATAGAATAATAAATAGAATAATAAATGGAATAAAAGGGTCAGCATATAAGACCATGGTGACACTTAAATGTTCTTTCAGTCTTCAGTTCATCTGGTGTCTTGGTTGCAAGTAGTCCTGTGGAAGACTAGTCCTGGAGGTTTGCTTGGAGCTGGAACATGCCTGGTTATCTGAAGGCAGCACCTTTCTTCGAAGGGCTGCCCCTGAGCTCTGTCTGGGCATCATCTGCACTGATAAGGCCTTTCATACTCTGAGCTTTTCATAAGGGCTCTTCCATGACAGGCTGGAGGAGATTTACAGCATCTGTGCTTGCCTTGCATCTCTTCTTGCCGTGTGAGATCAGCATCTTCTGACTGTGCCTGGCAGAGATGTCAGCTCCCTCACAGGCACTGTGTGCTTAGCTTGGAACAGTATTTCCTAGGAAATAATAGCTCACTTTGCACACATGGTCAGAAGGCTCAGGCTGGAGAAATGAAGCCATTTCCCTTTTCTCTCCCCTCTGATTGTGAGGTCCTGCTATTGTGTTCAGCTTCTGTAGCTGCCAAAACAAACACATTAGCACTCTCCAAGTACTGCAGGTTGGGTGCCCAGATCTTAAATTAATTACTGGCCTCTTACTGCTGTACAGGAACATGAAATCAAGCTTTTTTTCCTGAAGAAGTGACACTGTCCCTGTGGCTTTGAGTTTCTAGAGGACTGGTTATCTTCATAATGTGACTGTTGTAGTTTTTCATTAGCCTTTCCTCCTTGACTGTTTCCTTCACCCACAGTGGCATCTATGCTACCCTGTTCTGGGCCATCCTGGAGCTGCTTGTTTTCTAGAGCCAAGTGCCCCATGTCCAACATCCGAAGGGTTTTATTTCTTCTTCTGTGAAGTCCTTCACAGGATCACTGCTCACCCACTTTGTGGCAATGCCTGGTTCTACAGCACTGCATTGTTTAAGTAGCTTAAGTATGGTGGTCTTCAAAACAGTGGATTGCAGTTGCATTTTGAGGGGAGGAGGGTTTATATGGTGTTCAGGGAAGAACTAAAAGATATTCTAAGGAGATCTGAGGCCAGTGCCTTAGTACAGCTGAAGAACTGGAATTAGAAGCTGGCCAGCCTGTTTTCAGCTTGTCTGGGAGCAGTGACAGGAGAGGCAGGTTGCAGAGTATTTCTCTGATCTTCTCACATCTCCATATATATGGGGTAGTTTGTTCAGCTAGCGTAGTTCTTGAGGTCACATCAGTTTCTGAGACTAGACTAAGTAGACACGATTCTAACCTTTATTTTAAAAGCAATTTCAGATGCTGGGCTCAGAATAATTGCAGAGTGCACTGAACCTTTTGGAAGAGTCAGTGCACAGGTAAAGATAAAATGGAAATGGAGAATTCAGACTAAATACAGTTAATAGTGGAGAGAAGCAAAACTGACCCACAAAGAGCAGTAGGTGCTTGAGGATCATAATGCATATTGAGTCAACTTCCTGTTTGCTTGCTCCTTTGACACTGACTTTGTTTCTTTAATTCTGTGGGTGTCAAACAGCTCCCCATATTGAAGATTTGGTGATGCTCCCCACACCTGTGCTGAGGCTGCTAAATGTTCTAAGTGATGCTTCTCTGCAGTGTGAAGAAGAATATGAAGGTTGGTGCAATTTCCATATAGCAATGCTATCTTACAGACTCTGTTTTGTTTGGCTCTGGGGATGTGAGAACAAGCAGGTGAGCAATTAATAGGCACAAGAACAGCAAACAAAGAGCTGCTCTGCTGAGATTTGGTAGCAAGGGGTCAACTGCACTAAGAGAAAATAGACTGAGATTGAGAGAGAAAGCAGAGCTTGTAAGGAATTCTTGAAGGATCCCAGATAAAACAAAACCAAGTTTATTTTTATTTTCTTCTTTGGTTAGATGCCCACCAAATTCATAATGTGTTTGTGGCTCTGAGCTTCTGCTGGATATGTACAGGACTCTGAAGCCCAATAGCACAGATCCTTAAAAATTTCCTAATTAACTTATCCAAGATCTCAGCAGAAAACTAGAATATCTCACTGGAGTTCTTAAAGTGTGGTAAATGGCAGGCATGTTGGTGGGATTTGCATTTCTGCTTGCTGTCAAATCCGTGTGAGCAGCACAAGCAAGAGAGCTCTGGGGACATGGGTTTAAAGGCTGAGTTCTGTTCACACAAAGAAGGGTTTGTGACAGCTACTTTAATTCCCTGCCTCCAAGTGCCATAGCAGGCACTCGTAAATCCCCAGTGTTTTAGCTACTGGAACCTTCTGCTGGAGCTTCACTGCCTGCAGGTCTCTGTTTCTGGGCCTCAGTTCAGACACTTCCATCTCATTACATGGCCATTAAGCAGTGTCAGCTTCTGCTGTGTCACCTCGTGCTTGTTTATTTTAATTTGAGAGGAAAGGAATATTTGTTGTCTGGGTGTTCTTGGTGTGTTCATCTCGCCTTCACTTGTTTCTTGGCTCACTCTAGTTTGCAAATTGAAAGACAACCAGCTCTTTCCTTTCCCAGATATCCTGGAAGACATAAGGGAGGAGTGTCAGAAATACGGACCGGTGGTTTCCTTGCTTATTCCAAAGGAGAATCCTGGTAAAGGCCAAGTAAGTGAATAGAAGGAAGAGGCTGTGTGTTCCCACGTACACTCCATGTGCTGCAGGACTGCTGCTCAGTGCCTGGAAGTCTCCTGGCTGATGGCAGTGCTAAAAATAGATGGCTGTTTTGAAGGACAGCACAGGTTCCTTCCTGGTTATATAAGGTTACCTAACTTGGGATGTGCCCAAACAGCTTTAGTATGGATGGAAGGAATGAAGGGGAGAAGCCAGTGGGTGGGAGAGGAATTGCTGAACATATAGACCACCAGCATACTTTCTCCCACCTTACCAAATGGAGGACCAGGAGATGAAATCCCAGTTTAGAGATTCAGCTCTTTCCTTTTTAGCTCCAGCGCTCTCTGCTCGACCAAGGATGGAGGGGGAAGATTAGTTTAGGAATCACCACTGAAGGGGTGGGAGGGGGCAAGTGGCATGGTGCACTGGAAGTCCCATTTCTCCTCTCTCTCTTTCAGGTCTTTGTTGAATATGCAAATGCTGGTGATTCCAAAGCTGCCCAAAAAATGCTGACTGGAAAGATTTTTGATGGCAAGTTTGTTGTGGCTACGTTTTACCCACTGAGTGCCTATAAGAGAGGATATCTGTACCAAAACTTGCTGTAGGCAGTAGCAACAATCACGAGAGTTGTCTTGCTCCTCTTCCTCACACGTTTTACAGTTGAATGTGCAAAAGAGCTTCCTAGCCCTGCTTCCAAGTCATCTGTGAAGGAGAGATGCAAAGGACTTGAGTGGGCTTTGAAACTTTACTGCTGCTTTGTGATGTGCCGAGGAGGCCGGGATGGCTTTCAGCGTGTGCTTGTGTGTGTGTTGTGCTTGCTCATTTACAGGGGGAGTGGCTCTGCCCCCGGGGGTGCTGCAGGGCAGGAGGGGTGACAGTGGCAGCCCAGGAGGCCGACCAGATCTTGGCAAGGGCTTTTCAGTGATGTGAGGTGAGACCAAAGTCTTGGTCTTAGCGCTGGGCTTGGCTCCAGGGAGAGGATTTGTTTGTTAAGCTTTCCTCTCCCTGTTAAGCAAGTACTCTTCTCCAGTGTGGGGGAGGAGGAAGATGAGGAGGAAAGTTTGTCTGCTTTTTGTTGATACCTATAATAAATGAAGAAGCAGAAACACCATCCTCTTTTAAACCAGACCAGGAGGACTTTTGAGTCTTCTCTTCACGTAGAGCAGAGGGAGGCAGTGAAATTGGATCTGCTGAGCCTATGGGGTTACCCTGTTGCCACGACCTGAGCAGAGCCATGCATCTGATGCTGGGCTGGGCAGTGAAGTGTGGATGATGCTGCCTGTGGGGAGCTGAGCTTGCTTGTATACCTGGGGTGGGTCAGGATTGTGGAGACCTGGTCAGAGCAGTGCCAGCCTCAGTCCCAACACAACCTGTAAGCACTTTGTAGCCTGAGTAGATGTGAAAACCCTGCCGTGTGGATTCATCTTTCTAGCACATACCCTGTGCTGGCACTGATGCTCCCTAGCTCTGATGCCAAATCATCTGTGATATGTAAGCGTCTTTCGGTGATATTTTTGGAAAGGAGTGCTACAGCACACAGTATTCTTTGTGTCACAGCAGGACTCCTGCCCTGGGAGTCTTATAAGAACAAATATTTGTCCGTTGTAGGTCCCACGCTTGGCTTTTCTGTGTTGTGCGTTTTAGTTTTGCATTAACCCATCAAGACTTGTAGATTAGAAGCACTGACACTTTTGGTCCTTCATAGGTTACAAAAAGGGCTTGAGGCAATCTGAGACCCTGTATGGAAAGGGCTTAATCAGTCATCAGACTTGACTGGCCAGGAGAAGGTCTTTCAGTGTCAGGGACTACAGCCACATGCCTTTGGGGAAGACACGGTGGTGAGCAGCATCACTTCCCCTCCAGAGCACGCTCTGCTCCCGTGGCTTCAGTCAGCTGCTGGCATGGGGCAGGCAAAGGCTGTTTCCCAGGAATTTCCAAACCTGTGCACCCAGCAGAGCCGCTCCCTCCAAGCTGGGCACTCTGCTCCTTATGGGCACAGTGTGAAACAGCCCTGTTTAGAGAGTCACCAGCGTATTCTGGCTTGTGGTCTTGGTACCAGTTTCGGGGAGGAGGAAAGCCTTCCTGAATTCTTTTCTTCAGCTGAAATACTTGGAGACAGCTGCCTGAACCATCCCTGACCTTCCCTGGAATAATACCTGAATTACCTTGCAGTTTACTGTTTGCATCTTGCTGATGCTGGACTTGCTGGAATCCTGCACTTAAAAAGTTCCTCTTGATTTTTTGCCCTTTGCGTGGTGTGTCAGGAGATCCAATGTCTGTAGCATTTCACAAGTCTGAGTTCCTCTCTGTGCTGGTGTATAGTCCTGTCTACTGTAGCCCTTCCCAAACTCCCCCAGAAAGGACCAATCTCTGAATTCTTCTGTTGCCTTTGAGATGGTGGGCTTGCCAGGGGAAGAAAAATAAAATCCCACAGTGAGTTTTAAGGTGTGATTTGCTGATCAGATTTTCCTGGGAATGATGCTACTTTGGTGTACATAGCTGTTAAGCAGCCTTTGCATAGATGGGGTGTGTGATTCATTGCTTTTAATTTAACTGTCCTTTTAGTGAAGCACCCTTAAGCACCTGGGAGGAATCGAATGATTAATGGGTGAGGGTTTTACCTATGAGGAGAGCAGTGTTTAAAGTATGGTTGGGTCTTGGCTGACCTCCTCAGCTCTGCGTTACTGCTGTCCCTGCGGGTTGAGCCAGGGGTCAAAGCACTTGGGTCCAGACACGCACGTTGAATGCCACCGTGTCAGCAGCACTGAGCTGGCAGGGGCAGACCCCAGAGCTCCTGCCCTGCTGAGTGCCAGCCCAGGTGGGGCCACAGGGAGCTCCCCTGCAGGTGAGGTCTGTCACCTACAGCAATACTGGGACAGGGCGATGCTGGGATGCGGGTATGGAACTTAAATGTGTTTTAAGTTCTCACATGTATTTGTCTAGGACTGTGAGCTGCTCTGTCATCTTTCAAGCATGACTTTTTCAGTCAGAATTATACTTTGGGTTTTCAGCTAAAGGTAGAGCTGTGCCAGGATTGATCTTCAGAGAGGAGCTACAGCCTGTTCCTGCAGCATGGCAGCTCTTCCACCAGAGTTTAGCTGAGGTTTTGTTCAGTTTCTTTAACGGGCTAAATAAATCCTCAAGATGCAAACTCCTGCGACTAGATATCTTTCTCCAGATGTTCATTGACCAGGCTTGAGCACTGAGCTGGGTAAAAATCCCAAAGCTGCTTTTCTTTATATTCCTTCTGGCAAGAGTTGAAGACGCTGATCTTTGTCCTGTCACTGGATCCACCCTTCTGCAGGCTGTGGGGTACAGGGAGGTTTAGAACCATTGTATTGTTATTCCTCACCCTCTTCCTTCAAAGACTTCTATCAAGATGAAGCTCACTCTGTCACAGTGACCTGTTGGTGTCTCGGCATAAGTTTTGCGCCTGCTAAAACCTATGAGTTCCTTAACTCTAGATTGTATCTGAAGTGTGCATAGTGATTCAATCCAAGGTGTCTGTTGTGGTGTGTCTGGGATGGGCCTGGCTTTTCTCATCTCCGGTTTACTGCCTGCTTGAGGTGCAGAAGTGTTGAGGCTTTCCACTCAGATGCTCGCTGGGTTTGCTGGTCTGTGCTGTTCCCTGCCAACAACCCTCAGTGTAGCACTGACCTACATAGTCCTACTCTAGTCGTAGGGTAAGTGGTGTTTAAATCACTGGCCAAAGCACAAGTCAGCTCCAATCTTAGCTGTATTCCTAGTTTTATTCTCACTGGTCTTCAGCCTCGTAACAACATAGCCTGAGCACCGTCTTGCACCCAGGTTCTTCCCAGAGGGTTCAGTACACTTCCTCCCGCTGTGCCGGACCCCGTAACCACGTGCCTCCCTTCGGGTTAGATGTCAACTGTTGTATCCCGTCATGCACCGTTGCTGAGCAGATGTGTGCTTGATACAGGTGATTAATAAACGATGCTTCAGTACAAAGTGGTTGTCCAGCATGTTCTTGTGGGACACTGAAATGTCATGTAGCTGAGCAAGTTCTTTGTCACCGAGCACCAGGACCTCGGTCTGGGGGACAGGGCTGTGACCCAGCCACGGCAGCGTTGGTATTTGTGCTTGGCACCTGTGGCTGTCAGAACTCCTTTGCCCCTGTTCTAATTCCCAGTTAAGCATTCAGTATGCACAGAGTATGATTCTTACCCCATAGGCGTCCCTATGGGGGAGAA
>VYZQ01079287.1:0-10421 GCA_013400655.1 Mystacornis crossleyi
ATGCACAGCATCTTATCCAGTGGATCTGGGAAGATGGGCCTTGCTGCTAAAAATTACACGTTGTCATGGCAACGCAGCATTTGGCCATTGCTGCAGAAAGAGGTGACTCAGGGTCTTGTGATCACTGAGAAGGCAAATGAGTCAACCTCTCCCTTCAGTAGCATTAATGCTGCTTATCTGCAGCCCCTCTGTAAGTGGGAGATGTTGGGTTACGTGCTGAGTTACGGAATCTCAACCCCCACGGATTTATGGCCCTGTGGTGACTGTGACCTTGTCCTTAGCACAGAGACACAGCTGCTGCTGCAGGGACACTCACCTAGACCAAAGTATATCCCAGTGGTTTCCAGGGAAGCAAAGGTGATTAAACCAATCCCAAGAGAAATAGTCCAGTCTAAGGCAACAAAGTAAATGTTAGCTTGGTTCATTTTTCTAGAGCGCAACAATTTATCCTTCTGCTGAATCTTGCCTTACCTTTGTGGTAGTAGTAGCAAACCAGTAAAGCTCCAATTGCAAAGCAAAGAATGACAAAATGAAAGAATTCATCTGAAATTGAGAGGGAAGATTAGGTCACAACTGCAGCCATGGCCCTTCCAAATCCACCTTTAGGTACAGAGCATCACTCACAGAAAGAAATAATTTCCCTGAGATTTCTCAGGCACTAGGCTCAATGTTGTGAGAAGCCTCTATGATTTTCATCAAGAAGCCTTGATGCACTTCAACAAAGTATTCATGTTGGAAAAATAAAGGTTTTTTTGAACCAGAGATCTTATTCTTGGACTGAGCTTCAACAGGTTTGACACCAGTTTGATTTAATAAATCATTTACCATCCTTCCGTATGCCCATCCACCGTACCGTCCACTGAGGGGGGTGAGTGCTCTCCTTCTCATATGCTACAAAAAAGAGATGTCTTTTATTAAATTAAGGAGTTTAAAGTTTATTTCCTTTTTGTATCTGAAATAGGTTGTCAGAGCAGAATATATGTAAAACTGTTTGTTGGTCTGCGAGCCTTTCAGAAAGATCAAATTAGCAATTTTAAAATCACTCCAAAGAGCATGGTTTTAAAAATGAGTTTAAAAAAAGTATAACCAGATGGCTGCATTAACAATACTTAATTGTTTTAAAGCACTCTGGGTCTTTTCTGCCTCTTCTGGGACAATCCACAATCTCAGAATGACAGTGGGGGAGTAAAGCCATAGTACAAGGGAGCTTCAGTTTGATTCCTGGGTGCTTTGCACAACCACAGCTACAATAATAAACTCCCCTTCACTACTGAGGGAGTGAGAACCATCCCTCTACTTACACCTGATGTCAAGTACTTCTGCACCTCCCAAAGACCTGCAGCTACACTGGCATAGAGAAAACACAATGGAAGAACAAACAAGGTATTTTAGAGGTTTAAACACAGAGTAATTTGCTCTTTGTCATGAGCAGAGTTGCCAAATTCTCTTGTTTCTCCAACTGTATTGCCAGAAACAGCAGAGTATTTTACTATCTCTCCAATGCTGGGTTCAAAGCAGCGGTTTTTTCCTTTTCTCTTTGTTGGTGGCTTGAGCAGCCCCTGAGGCCTCTGCTGCACTCAAGCCTTTGGGAGCTGATTCAGCACAAGTTTCAGATGCTGATTTCCCCTACACTGGGCTGTGCATGCAGGTAACCCCCTGCCTGGCAGTGAATTTTCTCTGAAGATGTCACAGGTGAGTACTGGAAGTGTCCTTTACATGAGCTGTAGACTTTTGCTGTGGTGCTTTTGAACCACGGAGTTACTAAACCTTGCCAAGAAATTCCATTCTGGACCACCTGATACAGGCATCACATTTTTGACTCTTTGAGCAGTCTGGATTGATCACATTATGGTTTGGGGGCAAACTCAGTTATTTTCTTACTAATAACATAGCATTGCATTATTCTGACTCACAGTTACAACTCTGTGCAGTTGTATGAATGATCTATAGATAAAGAACTTAGCAGAACATCAATTCACACTTGGCAAGAGTCTGTCCTGTATTACTCTACTTCCTAAATGCAACAGTCCCACTGTAACTTTGCACCATGGAATGACTTGCACAGTATTTCTTCTATTAAAGCATTCCATGTTAATACCCGTTTTTACCTTCTATTTTTTGATTAGACAATCTCTGTGCATCAAGGAGCTGTTATCACCCTCATCACTAAGCAAAACTCAGTCCTGAAAGAGCATCCACAAGATAAACTTTTGTTTGTACGTTTGTACTCACCATCTGCATCTGAATCTTCTCTTCTGGCAACCTCTGAAAAGCAAAATAGTTTTGTTATTTCCAATGGAAAACATACAAACATAGAGCTTCCCATTCTCAGCACTAACAAGCACGGTGAGTAACCACCTATCTGCAACAAAACCTGGGGCAAGCGGCAGAGAGGCCAAACAAGTGGAAAAGTACCATGACCCCTTCTGCAGCTGGCAGTGTGGGGAGAACATGGCACCGCAATGGATCCCTCTGCCCTGGTGTTCTGTGTGGCTGCTTGGGGATAGGCAACTCAAAAACCTCCCCAAGGGATTATGCTGCAATTTATATCTTCTCCACTGCGCAGAACAGAAGTGGTTGAACAGATGTCCTCTCAAAAGGCTGCTCCACTGGGCTGCTTGCCTCTCCTAACTCACCCTGTGGCCTTGGCCTGGGCACAAGAGGGATGAGCTCAGTAATGCAATTAAACCATTGGCAATTTCCTGCTGCGGGCTTTTTCCAAACATTTTGGGGCCACACAGCAGTGTCTGGTGGGAGGAAATCTGCCTTCACACTGCCTGTCTGTGCAAGCTTCTTGGCTGGCACTGTTGCTCTGTTGCCTGACATCTGGCTTTCACCTGGCACCTCCTGCTGGGAATGCTGTGAGCTAAGGCAGGAATGCATTCAGAGCCAAGCATCACTGCTTGCAGAAACCAGGTTCCAGGTCCCTCACAGGCTTCGGGGGATGCTAAAAACTGCCTTTAGCTTTTTTGACTAAGACTGAACAGTTGCCAAAGAGACCTGCTGGGTTTTCCCCTAAAAAGGATGATTGCTGTAGCTGATCTTGTGAGGACCTGCCAGGCCCACGAAAACGGGTTAATCTGCTAGAACACCTTGTACAAATCACCTGCTGTCAGCCAGCCACCACCACAGCCTTGCAACAGAAAGTCTGCACCATGCCCAGGTCCAACACCAGGCTAACTGGAAACCAAGGGATTTACAGCCAGGGAGTTATTTTTTAATGTCTCAGCAGGTCAGAAAGAAGACACTGCAGGATGAGGTGACCTGGGAGCACTTACCTGAATCTCTGTAGGGAACCACCTCTGCTGGTATTCCTAAAACATGACACAGAGACAGGTTAATACCTGCAGTGAGTGTCCGTGTCTGGTGTCAGTGCCAGTCCAAAAACTCCCTGAAATCAGTGCAGGTGTGTAACAGAGACAAGGAAGAGACCAACTCTAACTCCTGAGGGTGGCTCTGCTGGAGGTTATGCAGTCAAAAAGTGGGAAATGACTGAATTATTACCCCCCCATATTCCATCTCTCCAAGTATCTGGAGTAAGGTAGAATCAGACTCCTGTGAGACAGATTAGATCTCCTAATGTCAGTTTAAATGAGCTGCTCTTACATCTGGGCTGAACTCAGGTTAAGACATTAATTAAAATATTAACACTTTACATTTTTTACATCCATAGTTCTATAGCTATTTCTGTGTATTGACACAGCACATTTTCTTCACTTGCATTGTAGTTTCCATTTTTCCTTTGGGAGGAAAGGAAAAGCCTCAGAAGAAAGGTGGCCCTTGCTGATGATCTCCAGCCAGCGCTGTGGGCTGACTGCAGTCCCTGTAAGTAGAGGCTGTGACAGATGTTTTCAGAACCCTCCTGCTGCATTTCAGTGGCTTCAGTGGCAGCTGTGCAGAGCCAGGCAGCAGGACTCCTCCCACAACAGCAGATTTTGCTGCTTCCCTGGTTCAACTCAGAGCACAGGGCATGGCTGAGTGTCAGCATTAGCTGAGCTTCATCTTGTAGGAAATGTCTTTCCTACAGCCAGATTCTGACTTGTCTTTCTCCTACATCTACACATGTTAATATACCTTTGGTCAACAGCCAAACCAAAGAATGCAAAAAAATTACCCTTTTTTGGTTTATATTGGTTGCCTCTAGTTAAAGCCAATACTGTTGTCACTTTGTCCTACCTCCTTCAGTCTTCTGTCTTCCTAAATCTTCCTCATCACTGTCTGGATAAGAGAAAGTGTTTGTTCATCACAGTAAAGAAAAATGTGCTAGCAGCATCAAAAACAACAGCACCGTAGTTGTTTGCTCATAATCAAATCATCCGAAGGTAAAAATCAAGGCTTTGAAATGCAAGGATCACTACTGGTTGCTTTTACCTCACAGCTCTCTTCGAAGCTGGCTGAGTAGATGAAACTCAGCAAAACCTGAAGTTGGAGTAATTTGTATAAACCCCTGTAGTGAGAAGTTATGATCCTTTATTTGGGGAGGGAATCTTGCAGCAGATCTCTGTGTTTCTGAAACCAACTTCCGCAAGAGTGGGAGGCAGCACTATTTTGCTGATCATGAATCAGGCACTGATGATTTTTTAAATTCTCTCTTTTGCAGTTTCTTACTTTATTCAGAGCTCTGCAGAAGTGCCACTAAATTGCTGGACATCTCCTATGTCAATCCACACAAAGATGCAGTCAGACTAAGTTATGTATCAGGGAAAATAAAATAAATCCTCTTTACCTTGTGTATCTTCATCCATGGACTCATGGGAAGAGTTTTCAGACTTTTTGTCCTCTTCTGAAAATAAAAAATTTCTTTCCAATCTCTTCAGGAGTTTCAATTTTTCATCTTTTTTTATAAACAGAGAAAAAAACACCAACATAATCAGCAACTACATTTTCTCTCTTTTACAGTTACAGATTTCACAATGCTTTATTAAAAGGTTGCCTGATGGGAAATCAGACCCTTTCTGTAATTTCAGCTGTGTTTTTTGCACACAAAGGGTAGTACAAAGCATCAAATGAAAGCATCATACACACCACAGTTTAGACCTTCTTAACTGGTTGTGGTAGACACCTAAAGTTTCATATTCTGGCGTTTAATTATTCATAATGTAACCCCTTTGCAAATTCCCACTCCCTGAAGCAGCAGCTGATGCTTCAGCTGGAGAGGAGTGGCTCACCCTGCCCTGGGCTACTTCTGCCAGGGTTCCCTGTGCCGACGCCGCGGCTCCAGCTCCCTCTCGTGGCACAGGAGCAGAGCCCTCGCAGCCAGGCCACAGCGGGATCCCAACTGCTGCTGGCTGGTGCGCCCAGGGGTGACTCTGAACAGCT
Source organism: Mystacornis crossleyi (assembly GCA_013400655.1). NCBI lineage: Eukaryota > Metazoa > Chordata > Aves > Passeriformes > Timaliidae > Mystacornis > Mystacornis crossleyi. The sequence goes on from VYZQ01079287.1 coordinate 5,320, forward strand.
TCACACCCAGCTCTGTGCTCAGGGCCGGGGCTCTGAGCATCTCTTCATCAGGAGGTGCAGGATTTGGGGACAGGCAGGTGGATGGGATTCCTTCCCCTCCAGTTCCTCGAGGTTGCTCACAGCCCTAGGGCAGGAAAAGTGCCTTCTTGTTACCAACATTCCTGCTCTGACAGATGACCAAAGCTGGGCTGTGCTCCAGGCTGGGAGGTCTCTCCCCTTCAGGAACATGTTTAATCAAGGCAGAAGCAGGAACAGGATGTCCTTGAGGGTCGCCAGTTAAATTGAGGGTCATCTTAAGTGAGTGCTGCTCTGTCATCTATTAAAGACAATTAATGGCTATGGACCCTGTGAAACTGCCCTTACTTTCTTACTGCACAACCAGGCAAATAACTCTCATTTATCTTGTTGCCAGGTTCAGCACCCAGTGTGCCATCCCCTGTCCATTTCTTTCAGTTTTACATGTGCTGCTAGGGAATTATTTGCAAAAATATTTTCAGTGGCTCAGCTTTGATTTCTTACCACTGTGAGTGTTATGAGGGGTCCTGGCTGGCTGGATAACAGTCTGTGCAAAAAAGCCAGGGAAAACTTTCTCAAGTCAGAGAAACTTCTTTGGCAGCATCACCCCAGGACATGCTCTCTCCCTAAACACAGGTGATTTTTTTCCCCAGAAGAAGCTGAGTCAAACCACAGTAAAATACTAACTTTGGTTTCCATTACCACCACACTTAACTGCCTTTCCAGACAGTTCAGTTGTTCACTAATAATAATTTCCAGGCACATATCAGAGTTTTCAAGCTGCTGTCAAGTCCCACTGGCACTGCAGTAATTTCAACAGAAATCAGCTGACAGGAAGACAAGTAGGACTCACCTTTTCCCTTGGAGCTGGGCAGCTGCCTGTACCCAGATGGGTTGGAAGTCTTCAGCAAAAGGTAAAGAAGAGCCATTGCCGTGGCTCCTTTTTTCTCTATGGCTTTCAGGCAGGCAGCACAGCCTCCAGGGAGGACATCACAGCTGTTGAGGAGCTGAAAGGAAGGTAAGTAAATAGCAAATAGTCTTTTCAATAAAACACAGCCTGTAGAAGCACACCCTGATGGGCAAATGAGTGTCTCTCACCCTGTGGGAAATGTAACCCCCTGGCCCTACTATACAAAGGGGAAATTGGTGACAAAGAGTAATGCCAAAGATGGGAAGAAATGTAAACTCCATTCAGCCACTCAGAACAGAGCCATCAACTGGGAAAAACAGCACAGTGGGCAATAGTTAACTATTCAAAGAGCTGGAGAATTACAGCTATAGGGTCTGAAAATGGCCATGGAATTGCTGCAGCATCTTACAGCAAAATGTCACTAACAACGGCCCTGCCTGGAACATAGTGAGCTGAACTGATCCTGAGGAATTTATACAAAGCCAGTTACTTTTGCACATGGAGAGCAATGAAGTAAAAAGCAGTGGCCTGAACCTCATTTATCTAAGTGGCCTGTTACACCTTTTAATATATTTCAGCATATCAGATAATGAGACTGTATGTTCTCTCTCCCCAGAGTATAGTACAAAACTACAAAAGTGTCTGCATAACAAGGATAAGTGTTTCTTTGGTAACTTACATTGTTCCTTTCTTCAGTATTCAGGATAGGTGGGTCAGTGGTGGCCAAGCATTTTACAAGTGATTCCCAGAAGGACTCGTTCATTTTCTCATGATTCTCCAAGTACTTGGCATCAGCAGCAAAAACCCCCCGGAAAATGTCTGAAAGGAAAACAAGCCCATCACTGCGCAGCAGTAGAGGGGAGTTGCATGGCAGTGTTGCTGTGGTGCTCAGTGTGGGTGTGGTGACAGGCACCAGGCTCTAACACACTGCCCAGCACCAGCACGGAAAGAGAGTGGTGCTGTATTGTATAAAACACCTCAGTCTGCCACAAAACAGTAGAAGAATGTCAATAGTCCATACAAATTACTGATGTCTCCGTGATGCTGTTGTCTCAGTTAGAGAAGCAAGGCAAGTGTTCCCAGAGTATTCCCAGCTATTGAACAGGTGCTTATTCTGACCATGCTGTTTTACAGACAGGCACAAAGACACCAAGGGCTGAACAGCAAGGTACTGAGATTGCTCACCAGGCATTTAATGCACAGCAGTCTCCTTCACGTATCTAAATTCCCACTTGCATGTGCACAAAGCCTAACAGGAGCCCGTGGAAGAGCTGGGAATTGACTGCTGGTCTCCCTTTTAAAAGCAAGGGGGTGGACAGGGTGTGTTTTCAGAGGAAATAATTTCATTGACTCATGCCCACCCTGGCAAACACTACTGTGCAGTGTGGATGAGCCAAAGCTTTGGTCTTCTGGTGCTCCCCTCACCTTGCTGTTCTTCAGTAAGATCTGGGATCGGGACATCCAAGTTCTCCATTGCTGTGCCTGTTTGAAAGGGGAGAAAAAGCCCATTTAGAATCAGGTCACTGACCTTCCTGGTTTTCTGTCTTCGATTTTCTGCAAACACAGCGTTTCTCTCTGTCTCTCTCTGGGCCTTTCAGTTTTGAAATCACTTCTCTGTTTCACATGATGATTCATTTACCCTCCTGGGACCCAATTTTTGACTTCTCTGAGTGAGTCCTACTGGCCTTTGATTATTAGGAAAGAACATAAGTCTGATCATCATAAGTAAAACAAAAAGAAGTCAGACTTGATCATTCACATTGTTGTTTTGTAAAGCTACCAAGGTGTCTAATTAACTATTTACCACAGATGTGAGTAACCTAATAGGCCCTGTTCTATTCACAAAATAGAACAATTATCCTGTACCTCTGACATCCTAATACTTAAAATGTATCAGATAGAAAAAATAGCAGAAATAATTCCTAGGAAAGTCCCACAAGACTTCGAATTCTTGTCTCACAGAAGACTTTGATGCTTCAACATCTGTTCTTCCCAAGTTGTCCTGAAAAGGAAATTTCCATTAATTTTAGCTTTATGAATTACTAATTTTTAAGTGCTAATCCCATTTTAATTACTGGTGTTTGCCACAGAAACAAACATTCTGACATCCCCAAAATACAATGTTTCCTTTTGTTTTTATAAACTTGCCACAGAAGTTTTGGGCTGAGACTGGAATATTCTGACAGTGCACATTTTGTGGTGGCTGTGGTTCTGAACTGTTGCCTCTGCCTAGTGTGGTCCAGGCATCCTGCACTGATGCATCTCCCCTCGTGCAACATCGCAACTAACCCACAGCTGTAACGAGATATGCAAATAAAGATTTTTGCAGAGCCTGAAGCACAGTTTTCACTATTCAGGGCACAATAGGAAAACAGTTTATACTTCCACACTTTTTCTTACAATACGACTTTTGGATCCATTCAACAAAACACTTCCAATCAAGCAGGTTGAAAACTAAGTATATCCTTCAGATTTTCCAGAGGAAAACCTGTTTCTTTTCCTACTGGCACTTCCAGTTCTCTAGAGACCATCATATCAGTCCAAAAAATATTCTAATACAAAACCCAAAACAGGTCAGTTAATGCCTTTAGAAGGATACCATAACACACAAACAAGCACTCAAACAGGACAACTTCTTAGGGTGTCAGATCTCAGACAGAAGAAATTAGACACAAACAGACTTCAAAAGACTTCTGGGAAAATTACATAACCACTTTCAAAGGCTCAGCTCAGAAAACCTGCTTACCTGCCTCCAAAGTGTATTGTGAGGAAACAATATTTTAAGAACATTTTGAAATTATTTCCAGTGATGAACCTATGCAAAAGATCTACAGTGGCAGATAATCCCTCTCCCTGACTTACACCCAGCCTTTGCTGCTGAAGCTGTGGTAGCAGCCCTGTGGGAGCTGTGAGCACCCGATAGGGAATGCAGGAAATGCATCTGTGCCCTCTGCTGGGTAACCACCAGCTGATGTGGAAATGTAGGAACCCAGCACACCACACCCTGGACAGAGTGGTTCTCGGCCACTCAATAAAGAATGTCAGTTCTACGCACTTACGTATCTCCAGCTATGGTTTTTTGCCTTTTTCACTGTCTTTCTTGCCTTCCTATTTGCTCAACTTGAACCTTGCAACAGTTGCTTGTTTAAGCTAAATCCTTTAGGCCTCTCTCTCGACCACACAGTCAAAATACCATGCCAAAAGGAACAAAAGTACTTTAAATATAAACTTTTTTCCCAACTGATTAATTCCATTTCAAAAAACAATTGATAAATATCCAGATATTTTACTGTAGAGCGAAACTCAGGTTTGTCTTTGGGGTTCCTAATACCTAGTGAAGACCACTTTCAGGGGCATTTTAAGGGAGGCATTCCTCTTGCCCCAACAGCAAGCTGCCCTATCCCAGCTTTCCATCATTCCACAGATAAAGTGAGCAGATGGGCACTACCCGACCTGTCCTGCCACCCACACAGGAAGGGCAGACTCAACACTGAAGGCAGGGCAGGCACTGTCAATGTCATTCTCATCTGCTGTCAGACTGATTTACTTTAAAACTGCTCATTTGCTGGCCCAAATGATCAGACTGCTCAGCTGTTCCAGCAACAGAAAGACAGTTGCCTAATGCACTTTTGCATTCCGCTGTGGTAAGACCTGGATGCCACAAGAGGATCCAGGAGCAACTGGCATCTGCTCCCATCTCCCTTTCTGTGCCTCCAGCACAGCTCAGCCCAGTCAGTCACCAAGATTTACATTAACCAAGGAAGTTGGGTACCTAATTTCTCTTAGACTATGTACAATTAATTCCCCTGTGGCTCTTCTGGAAAGAAAATCAGATCTAAACAAAGGATAAGTATAGGTGCTTAATTATTGTATGTTTTAAAAGTGACTTGGTTGATTATACCTCATAATGAGAGAAGGATGATGATATACTGGTATTTCAGCCTGGCCATGAGTTCACCGGGGAATGTCATGAACAACAGACTGCACCTTGCTTTTCCCACAGTAAATCGGAATTTAATTGCAGTGAGGTCTTTTTAACATGTTAGAACAAAATTTGTGTGCAGAGCCAGGTTTAGAAAGTGGGGCTAACAACTTCCACACACAACAATATTTTACCTAGCTGATGAAATATATCTGAGGGAAATTGCTCAATGGGATAACAAAAAAAAAAAAAAAA
>VYZQ01079290.1:0-10266 GCA_013400655.1 Mystacornis crossleyi
GAGCTGGGACACAAGATTGGGAGCTCCACCAAGCTGCAGCTGGGCTCCAGGTGGAGGTAAGCCAAGCACTGCTCTGTCCCAAGTTCAGCCCAGGCCACGTCCCCACAGATCAGGCTTTCCCGAGGGATGCTCCTGCCCATCTGTGCAGCAGAGAGCACAGAGCACAGCCACCCTCCCCATAGTCCCACCCAGGCAGGCCGGGAAGGCGGATCACTTCCCAGCTCCAGTGGTTATAAAATCTGACCGGAGAACAGCTGCTCTGGCATTAAGCATAGACAGCAGGGCCTTGGCAAGAGGCAAGAAACCCACAGGGCTCCCACACTTCCTGGTGTCTCACACCAGTGGCTGGGATCCCTGGGGAATGCAGGCAGCATTAAACACAAAACACTAAATATTGCTGCTGAGGGCAGGGGGTCTTCTCATAGAGGAGGTTCTGGTGGACTGGCACCAGCAGAAAAGGGCTTGTCTGAGCATTCCCTAGAGAACCTGCTGGACTGGTATCGGCAGAAAAGAGTTTTTCTGAGCATTCCCTAGGGAACCTCCTGGCCGGCAGCATGGAGCTGAGGTCGGGTGAGTCATCAGGGAAGGTAAAAGAAAGGGAGGAGAGAGGAAAGAGAGCCCACAGGTAATGGATATTGGTCTCTCTCTTTGGTTTCCTGCTGAATGCCACTGTCTCTCATTGATGGAGCTGCATAACTGAAGTGCTCCCGTCCCTCGCCACTGGACAGCAAGCCTTATGTACTTTTGTCTTTTCCAGAGACTCCTCCCAAGATGTGCTGGAATGGAGGGAGTCCTTTGACCAGCTGCTCAAGAGCAAAAGTGAGTAGCATCTTGTTTACTTTTCTTGGTGAGACCGTGTAGAACAAATGCAGTCTTAGTGAGCTGTATGCCTGATGTCAGTGTATGATGAAATCTTGCCTCCTTCCTCAAATGAGGTGTTTTAGGATTGAGAAGAAGGTCCCTTTCCTGCCCAGATCTGATGCACAGGGCTCATTGCCTGCCTCATGAAGCTGTACCCTTTCCTCCTGGCTGGGTGTTTTTTGGGGGCAGAAGGGTTGTCTCACAACACCTCACTGCTGCCTTGGGACAGGAGCATTGTCACAGGCATCCCATGTGGAGCAGCCCACCAGGGGGACTGTCATGGTATTCCCAGACCACCTCTTTCTCCATACTTGGGAGAAGGCAGTGAGGCAGTGTCTGGTGGAGACAGTGATGTAGCCACCTCCACTCAGGCTTGCTCAGAAAACTGCATTGCTGCCCTCTGTCTGTCTGTCCTTTGCCTCCCGGCATGGCTCTTCCACAGGGAGAAGGAATTCAGCTGTTTTACTAAATAACCGTAGCCTTTTCCCTCTCTAATACCAGCTGTATGTCTGTGATGCACAGGGCTCCTGTGAGATGCTGTCTCCCTCTTCCTATGCAGACAGTTCCTCCAGACCCAGAGATGAGACCTCTTTTTTAGTCCCAGACATAATCCTCTCCTTACACTGGGGTCTGCACAATGGCAGAAGTGCCAAATTTTAATCCAAGAGTGCCAAATTTTAATCCAAAAGTCTACCTTAAAAGCTCTTCCCCAGTCAAAGTCCTTCCACAACGCTAGTCTGTGGCCAAGTGTATTTTCTTCCAGCCTTTCTTACGTGCTGTGATGGGTAATGAGCATCTCCAGGTTTGTAACTTAATACACCCTCCCAGCACGGCTCTGAAATCCTTGCTGCAATTACTCTCTCATCCTTAGCATCTTGTTCCCCCTAGATCTCAGCTGAGAAATCAAAATAAAGGGACTGCTGTTTGGTTCCTGCAGAGTTCCGATGCGTCAGCAAGCTTCTCCCTAGGTAGAATTAGCTCTTTTCCGAAGCTGTAAAGAAAATACTCTGAAGCCTCATTACAGAAAGGTCACATAAATAAAACCAGAGGATTACTTGTCTGTGGGAAAGGATTTTATTGGAGTCTAGAGGCCAATTAGCAGTGTCTCAGAGGGTGGAATTTGCCCAGAGGGAAAGGAAATCTGCAGATGTCACGGTCTGAACTCCCAGGGCGCTAGCCAGGCAGTGTCTGCTTCTGGTCCTTCTCTTCCCTGCCTTCTGTCCCATTAACAGCTCTTCTCTCCCCTCCCCAGGTGGGGTAAATGCCTTCCACACCTTCCTGAAGACTGAATTCAGCGAGGAGAATCTTGACTTCTGGCTGGCATGTGAAGACTTCAAAAAGACCCGGTCAAAAACCAAGCTGGCCTCCAAAGCCAGCAGGATCTTTGAGGAGTTTGTCCAAAGTGAGGCTCCCAGGGAGGTGAGAGCACTTTCCGTGGCATCAAATAGGGTGGAAAAGGAATAAAATATCCTGGTGGGTTTTATTAAAGTGCTTTTGGATCAGTGGGGAGATATGCTCTTGTTCATGAGAGCTTTAACTTCTAGCATTGTGTGGTCCATCACCACTGACTCGGTAATGTTGGAACAGACATTGAATCCAACCATGAAGGGATAGAAAGGTCTGTAAGCATCTTCACCTTCATCTGAAGATTGATTTAAAACAGTTTTTGTCCTCACATAGGAGGGGAGTTAATGTTTGTGGGTGCTATTTCCTTGCAGGTGAATATCGACCATGAAACCAGGGAGATCACCCGCAAGAACCTCTTGGGGGCCACCTCCGCCTGTTTCAATGAGGCACAGGCCAAGACCCGCACACTGATGGAGAAGGATTCCTACCCTCGCTTCCTGAAATCCGCCTCCTACCAGGACATGACCAAGCAGGCCACCAGCCGTGGCACCAGCAAGTGGTCACACACCTGACCTGAGCCATGGCGAGGGGACAAGCTGGGGGCCAGGCACAGGTTGGGATGTGGTTTGCAAGGGCCGAGGTCCATTTGGCAGGGTTTTGGCTGAAGTTCTGGAATTTTAGCAGGATCTCCAGGACCTTGAGTGCTTCCTGCTCCGCACGGAGCCACTGGGCCCGGCATTCTTCGCTCCCTGCAGGAGCAGAGCAGGTGGGAGCCCAGAGCCTCCCCTTGCAGCTCGACCAGAGACCTGCATCACTGCAGAGACAGAAAGAAATCGGATTTGAGCTGCAAGTCAGGAAAAAGAGATGGGATTCCCCTGAGCATCCACAACCAAAGAGCTCCCACCTGCTCTATGACCTGTAGCATAAGCCACCAGCTGCGGGGCTAGCACAGGAGCCTGCTATTCCCACACACAGGGAATGGCCAGGATAAAAGCCCCAAGACTATGTGGTATTTTCAGCTGGAAGGATCCAGCACCTGCCTTCTCCTGATCCCAGGATCCTCCAGCTGTGTCCTATGCATGCTCTGCATCAAAGCTTTCCAACTCCTTCCAGTGCAGTGATGTATTCTTCCCTCACTTGTGCTCCATGACCTTCAGATTGCACCTAATCTTAGGTCACGTGTGCAATGTTTTATTCCTATTATTGTTATTTTTTTAATTGTTGTTGTTATTATTATTGTATCTATATTTATTAGAAGAGCACTGCTGAAAGTACACACACGTGTCCCTTGCCCCGAGGAGCATGTAAATTAAATTATTTTAGCTGTTGTAGCACTTAGCATGCCTCCCACCTTTTCTGTGTAATAATTTGAGAGGACCAGACAGATCTGTAGCACAATTGTGGAGCGAAGTATGCCAATAGCAGAAGGGAGTGCTGCTAAAGGGTCTGGAGGACCACGGATGGCAGTCCAAGGATGTTTTGCAGCCCACGTTACTTCTTTTCTCCCCTTAAAGATGTGGAAGGCATCTTGGGACACAGCAGCTTGTCCTAGGCAGAGAATAGAGAGGTCAAACAGGCACTTTGGTGAGCAACCCTATGGAAAACTTGATTTTTGCACATGGGAGAGAAAACCTGGGGCTTTGCCTGGGTTATAATTGGGCTTGGTGTTCCCTGGGATGGTGAAACCAGTCTGCAGACACAGCATTTTACCAGAAACATGTGGAGTGAGCGAAATCAGTGCCATGAATTCAGTGGCTTGGAGGGGTGGCAGGACACATCATCAGCTCAGACCTGGGGGCAGCTCTTCAGAAAGTCCCTCTCAGCAGTAATCTCGGGGTCTTGGAGAGGTGTGGATCCTGCTTAGCAGCAATGGTGCCAGCAGATGCATGGGTGGGTGATGTGGAGCCTGTGTTGGGTCCTGGGGAATGTGTCACCAGTACTGCTCCCTGCTGAGTGCTGCTTCCCAGGGCTCGGTTCATCCCTAAAGACTAAACCTGGAGGTTCTTATCCCACTGGTACTCACTCCTTGCCAAGGGAACTCTCTTTTGTCCCCCTGTCCCACCAACAGCCAGAGCACAGCATTGTTTGGGCTTTTCAAAGTTGCTTGAGAAGAGCAAGGGACCAAGGACCAGTTTGGGGATGTTACTTCAAGTCCTCTTCCACCATCCCCATCCTAGTTCTACCTATGAGCCTCTGGCAGTGGTCCTGGCTGTGTTTACAGGGAGATATCAGCTGCTTCCTTATTTATTATTTATTATAACAACTGGAGCCACCCTCGCTGTGTTACTGAAGTGAGCAATGCACAATGGTCTGTTCTCATTACTGACGCAATGTTGTCATTATAAAATAAAATGTAAAGAGAAAAATACCCTGATAGCATGGGCTGGGTCTTTATTTTTTTGGTTGTGGACTTTCAATTAAATTTTACATTCTAATTCTGGATGCTTTGCAAAGCTGCTTGTTATGGGTGACTCAGGGGGCATTACCAGTTGCTTTAAAAATGACAATGTCAAGAGCAAAAAAGGAATGGGGAAGATTTTTGAAGAGTAAATTGCTGTGGTATTTGGTTTATTGAAGAAAACTGAACAGTTCACAGAAAGAATGAAAGCAGTAGTGAAGTTTTGAATATATGAACTGCCAGGGTATTCAGTACTGCTTGTATTGCTCGTAATTTCTGAGCACTTTACAGGACTGCAGTTCCCAATATCTGCTTGGTATTAGTAAGACACCAGTATCTTAAAATGGGGAGGATCCAAGTGAGGGCTGCTTTTTGGAAAAAAAAAATCTGCTTTTATGTCACTCACATAAATAATACTTGATTTTTGTCAGTAACACACCTGATGATTGAATTCATTTACAAGGGGGAAACTCTCTGGTATTAGAGAGGTTATTAAAAAACATTTTATTCCTGTGCAGATTATGCTGAGATCTTAGCACACCGTGGAATGCTCTGGGAGGCAAGGGGAAGATTGCATGGTCTATGTCTCTCCTGGGAGAGCTCTCCATGGAAGCACCCAGGGCTGCCTGTGGCAACACAGGGAGAGGACCACCCCAGTGGACCTTGAAGAAGTGCTTGGAATAAAAACCCAACCAAACCATGTTTTTTTCAGTTGCCTTCTTTCTATTTACTGCATGTTCTGGAAGCCAAAATTAACTGGTCTGAGTCAGCAGAGGAGAGCATGAGAGGACTGCCAAGGAGAAGCTGGAATCACAGGGGAATAACTCAGGAATATGCATAGTCCAAGGTGTTACTATGAGCACAAGCCACCCCCTGCCATTCAAATGCATTTTACAGGCACCTGCAGCTACAACAGAACATCCTATCCCCTCTAGTAGAGCCATGCAGGGTCCAAGGATCACTAGTCACTGTAAAATACATCGACTCTGCTCCATCCCTATTCCCCACCTATACAGAGGAAAGCAGGTTGAGCTTCCACTTACCCTTCATTTCCTTTTAAATTAAGCATGGCCTTGTCTTACAAGCCAGGTGATTTGGGATCATAGCAGTTCGCATCTATACCTTATCTTTGTACATGTCAGAGGGAAGAAATGAGCTGAAAAGTATCCAGGAAATATTTAAATTACTTCTCAGGAAAGAGAGCTGTAAAGCAGACTAGAAGAAGCTAGAATCAAAAATACTGTTGTTGTTGCCTTTTTTTTTTAAACTGCAGCTTCTGAATGAAAAATATTAATACTTTGTCTTCCATACTTAGAAGTTAATTTAAAACTGATTCTCCATTAAAAAAATTAAATAGGCCAACAACAATAATAAAATAAAATAAGAAAAATACAGAATTAAAATATTTTTGAGTTTTCTTTAGAAGGAAATTTGAGGCTGTGTCTGTTCTTGCTTCATCATATATGGCCCAAGCTGAATCCCAGCCTTGCTGGCAACTCTCACACCCCACAGCTGATACTGGACAATCCCATCTGCAGCCCGGTTTCCTCTCTACAAGCCTGAGATGCTTCCCAAAGAGAAAATCCAGTCACTAAAAGCAAGCCTTGCATCCAGCTGTGGCTGCTGCCAAAACCCAGTGGTAATGCAACAAAACCTTAAGGCCTCAGGGGGATAAAAAAACCCCAACCCACAAAACCACGTTGAGAAAGAGGAGCCAAAGCTTCCCTTGGCTGGCTGCAGTCACTTCCAGTAAACCCCAGCTGAAGTTTCCCAGGGAGGAGGATGGCAAACTTGGAAGCAGCTGAGGGGATGTGAGCTCCGGGAGCCAACGCTGGGACTGGCACTGCCCTGCCCCCCAGGCTGAGAACACATACTTGCTCCAGGGCCAGGTTTCCATGAGCCAGAATGGGGGGTGGATTTATTTGGTGGAAAAAAGCCATTTCCCCATGCCCTGGGACCCTGAGCATTCCCAGCAGCAGCTCAGGGGCTCCTGCAGCCAGAGGATCCCTGCTCCAGTGGGACCAAGCAGTTTTGGGGTGGCCTTAGGACAGGGGCATGGATGCAGGAGTGCACTAAGACAAGTATTTAGGCAGGTGGATGTGCCTATATACAAGTGTAGGAATGCTAAGCTTTCATTTTCCATGGATACACACATGTGACAACAGGCGAATTCATGGCTGCATGTGTGCACATCCATGATTTATTTCTCTTTTTAAAGAAAGTCTGCAAAGGAATGCTGTAAATAGTTCTTTAGATATGTTTTTGGAGGAAGCTCAGCAGCAGAGGGGATGCACTGAGCCATTTCAAACACGGCAAATGCTTCACCCTGTGTTCTGCAGTGCTCTGCCAGCCCCCAGGCCAGCCAGTGGGGAGGGAGCAGCTGGATGGCATTGCTCTGCAGCTTCCACTTCAAGGCCTTTGCCTGAATAATGTGCCAGAACTCACAGCTGATGTGTTTCCACATGGCTTACCTTCCCCTGACACATGCAGCTGAATGCCAAGGTTGCCAATCTGCTCCAGCTGCGCACAAGGATTTGTACCCCTGGGGTGCCTCAGGAGCCAAGAAAGAACGAGAGATAATTCTCATGCTTTCTGCTGCTGCTGGGGCACCAAGGGCCGTGCTGGGGTCTACAGCCCTCCTGCCTCCCCAGGGCTGGGCTGCCTGTGCTGAAGGGGAGCTCAGACATGGTGCATCCACAGCCTGGGGGCAAGGATGGGGATGAGAAACAGCTGGGAAAAATCCTGCTGGAGATCCACCTCCTCTCCTTGGGAAAGGCATCTAAGCTCAGGTGCTCAGGCTGACTCCATGTCTGACCTGTTTTGGCTGCTCTGGGCTGTTTTAAATGGACCTGCCCTGCTCTCCTTGCCCAGGCATTGGGATGTACTGCCCTGCTTGGTGAGGTCCCTGCCTGCCTCACTGTTGCGCTCACTCTCCTTCCCTGCTGGCGAAATGCTCCTCTTTTCTTTTTTGGTGGTGATGGGGATTGAGCTGCAGTCTAACAAACTAGAAAATGGAATTTAAAAAAATGTAAAAATACTCCAAAAAGGCACAGATTTGGCACTTGGGGATGTAGTTTAGTGGTGGACTTGGCAGTGCTGGATGATGGTTGGACTCAATGTTCTTGGAGGTCTTTTCAAACCTAAATGGTTCTGTGAGAAGTGGTTGATGCTCTGCCATTGGTAGCATCGCCTGCCATCTTTCTATGGCTATTTTCCATAGGGTTGTATTCCAGCACATCAGCATGGCCAAGCGCATAAACCCTGGGATATTCTCATTTGGAAATATATTAAGAAAGCATGTGAAGGGAACACGAAGAAGAAACTTCATCCTACTATTCATAGCTCCTTTAAAAATTATTTTGCCCTTGGCAGGCAGTTTTTGTTGCCACATTTTGCCTCATGTTTATTTGTGGCTGCTGGGAGGACATGGATTCTCGGAGACATCATCTCAGGGGAAGGGATGCAAAAATGGGTGTAAGTCCATCAGAATGGAGGGAAAGGGAGATTTGCTTAGCTGTGCCCTTGATTTTCCTGCTGTCTGTGTCTCAGCAGCTCATGTCCTGCGTCCCTGGGTGCATGGGGGCAAATAAGGACTCTGCAGATGTGCAAATACAGCAGGAACTCCATAACCCAGAGGCTACAGAATGATGGTGGAGAGAAGCTGTTACTCCCATGCTTTAGAAAACCTTTGAGACCTTTTCATTCCCTGGAAACTGCTTGTCACAAGGACTCAGAGTTTAAACTTATGGCTCTGTGGAAAACAATTTGGATCAGGAAAGCATTACCAGCAAACCCTTCTTTCCTGAGATGCAAGCATAGGACACTCCTGCCACAGCTCTGCTGGTTGCAAACACCTTGTTCCTACCATCGTAGGGTTTGGGTTCTTAGCATCCTAGGGATTTTCATCTTCCCAACATAAGATAATAAATTACTTTAATTAAATCAGCAAGCTGAAGAAGGCTCTTGTAGTTGGGTGGGTGGGGAATGTGATGTTATGTACTGTAATACTGGCTTTTTTTGGATGTCTTTATTGGTTTCGAAGCAGAGATGTGACCTTGCTCTGGTTGTTTGTCTGTTTTGCAGCCTGCAAATGGGTACTCGAACACCAGCAGCTACAGCCACAGCCCTGGTCAAACCAGGAGAGATTCTTCATGTGGATTACAATGAGATCCTGACAGCCTTGAGACAGATTGGAAACTGCTCCCTGAGTTTTCACAGTTTCTGTCCCTGTGGGGCTGTGTCAAGGTCTCCTGTGGCAGCACAAACCCTGTGAAATTCCATGCAGAGACCGAGGGATGTTCCCAGACCCTGTGGATGCACATGCAGGATGCCCAACACCACAATAAGGTACAAGGATGAGACTCCTGCAGAGACAAAGCTTAGTGAAAGCTGGCATGGAGATGTGAGTCAGCAGTCCAGATATCCATAAGGACTGGGATATCCATGTAAAACACGAGCAAGACTGCACTCACTCAGCCCTTTAAGGGTTTTTCTGTGCCCTTGTGCCTGTATCCATGTCCATATGGAGATTCCCAGTTTGTGCATGTACCAAGGCACCAGGGAAAGTCAGGAATGATTTGATTGACACAATTCCAGCCCCGTTTCAGATGTGAACTGAATTCTGCTGCTGGCACAGTTCAGTGGAGGAGCTCTGCTGAGCTCATCTCATGTCACAGGGTGGTGAAGAAAACTGGGTGGGTCATCATAGCCTGGGCTCCTTCATGTATTTCCTGCACAGACTTTCCGGGCAGATAAGGAAGGCCTGGAGGCCCAAGCTCCCAGGGTGTTCACACAGAGATGCCTGCAAGGAGCAGGGTGCCAGGGTGGTGGGAGCTGCCTGCCCAAGCAGTAAGGAACTCACAGATCTGGAGCTCAGCGATTCCCCGTGTGTAATTTAGCAGCATTTAGTTACCTCCTGTGGATGGATTTACCAAAAGGTGAGGAAACGCTTAAAATAAAACCCCAAACCACCCCCAACCTCCCCCAAACCACACCACCGATGCATTTAATGCCTCCAGCTCCTGAACCACTGCTGACCAGATGTTTGTAAACAGGGTCTGTGTGTATGAGACTGTATGGGGAGACCACTTAGCTCATGATTTCTTTGCTGTGTGCTGAAAAAAGGCCGTCAAGCACCTTCTCCAAAACCCCAGCATCTTCCTGCAAATGGGTAAAACCTCCCTTCCTGGGAGGGGCCAGCACATACTTGGGGACTTTGCCCGGAAGCAAACACGAGCTGGGGATGCTGGCTGGGGAGCAGCAGCGAAGAGCTGCTGGGGAAAGCTGCTCTGTGGCTTTGAAAGCATTTTCAGCAGTGGCCGGTCTTGTGACCGGGCACAGGGACCCCTTGCTGGCCCTGTCATTGTGGGTGGCAGCTGGCAGGGCTGGGTGACACATCGGCACATCGGGACGCGCAGACGCCAACGCCTCAGGGTCAAAAGTCAGTGGGGCGGGGATGGAAATGTTTAAAGATTTCCTGGAGTACAGAGCTTGCGACTCTGCTGCTCGGAGGAAGAGGAAGAAAGTGCTCAGCCTTTCTCTTCCCCTTCCCCAGGCTTCTGCCGTCGCGACAGGGGCGAGGATCTTGAGCCCCACCCAGGGGATGCTGTGCTGCTTTTCTGGCCACGAAAGTAACACTTCTCTCTCTCTCTCTCCTTTTT
>VYZQ01079309.1:0-11319 GCA_013400655.1 Mystacornis crossleyi
AAAAAAAAGAAAAAAAAGCCATTAAGCTGCCAGAGCATTCTCTGTACAATCATGGCACCTGGGGACTCCATGGGCTGATGGGGAGGCTGTGCCTGGATGAGGAATTAAATGCACAATACCAAGGTGTGGCAGCTCATGTATTCTATGAGCACCTTGGTCAAGACTTTCCACATCCTGACATGGTAAGAACAGATCTAATTAAAGCCTGGGCTCCTCACAAGACTTTAATTTGATAAATTTAGCCTGGATTAAATGACAGGCTTGTCTGTACTGGATTTTTCCAATGTTAATCACATGCCACACCTGAAATCTCAGCATACACAGAGTCAGAAATGCAGTTACCTGCTCATCTCCCTGGGGCTGTGAGGGTTTATTGGCAGGGCTCTGGGCCTCATTAGGTTCATTATTTGTGCCTTAGAGATAAATCGAGGACCTCTGTTTTCCTGCTACAAAATTACACATGCACAAAATGCGTTGTGCAATTCTCAATGAGAAATTTGGAGTTTGGAAATTCACTCAAAGCCAAATTAAATCAAAGGGACCCCTCCTCCCTGCAGTGATTTCAATGGCCTTTGGATCAAGCCTCCCCCTCTCCTGACAGCAGTACTTTTCTGTGTTTTAGGTTATGCCTGGATAGGTTTTTGAAACCTTCTGTCTCTTATCTATGTGGGACCTTGCCAGAATTTTTTCATCGGTCTGTGGTCTCTGTCAGCGTCGACATTTGTTTCTGCCACAACAACAGCCAAATGAAGTGCATTGAACTTGGATCAAAAGTAATTTCAAGATCTTTCACTCTCTGGAAGAGGTTTTCATATCCAAGTGTTTTATAAAAATGACCTAAAGCTGCCCAGACAGCAGGCAGGGAAGCAGACATTAATTTCCAAGTCGTAGAGTAATTCCAAAGAAGAATTATCCATTTCTGGCACAAGAAGCAAACGAATATTGAAATTACAGCAGATTATATTGGATTAAATTATTTATGGCAAACCTCACCTCACCTGGAAGGTTCTGCAGCTTTTTTCCTGGCAACATGAAAAGTGGATATTCCAATTCTTTGGTATTCTGTCAAAGCCTGGAAACATTTATGTTTCCATTAGTTGCTAACCTTCCCAGAAGACACCATGGTATCTGACTTTGGAGCGTGATTACGGTGCCTTATAAAGCCCTTCATAATGCTTTGAAAACATACAAGATTTTACCTATTACTGGATAGAAAGATGCAGGATCTTTTCCCCAAGAAAGGAATTTCTGGAGCTATCAGCGGAGTTTTGTGGCTGTGAACACCAAGCCACGGCATAATGTCCCACCCAGAAGGTGCTTAAACTCCAGCACCGTGAGAGGTTCAGGAGAAGGACCTGTTCTCGAGAGCGACCTCGACAACGGCAAAACCACAGCTGGTGTGGCCATGAAAAGGTCATGAGAGATGCCAGGGAAAGGAACTGGTGGCGAGGGCGGGCTCTGCTGGATTTGGGGGGATGTCTGGAAGCAGTCTGGCCCCGGGGTGAGCGCCGGCTGCTCCTGGCAGTGCGTGATGCTCCCTCAGCGTCCCCTCCAGCAGGGACAGGCTGACACAAACAGCAAATGCCCCTTTCCGAGGGGGGCAGAGCTCTGGATGTAGAACATCCCCGGGTAAATCTTCGTGTAAGTAACGCTTTTCATTTGACAAAGCAGAAAACTTCTGCGGGAACATATTAATGACAGTGCAACTTTTTTATTATTTTTATTTTTCTGCAGCATTTGCAAAACTAAACCCCTTTGTAATCCCTTCTTTTATGCAGAACAGATTGCAGTTTTAAGCGGAGGCCCATAAACTGCAGGTTCAAAGAAACCTGAAACTGAATTAGCATAAAAGCTGGAATTCTCATTTAGAGGAACAGCAAGGCAACCGCTCTGCAGGCAGTTTTATGATTAGGGTTTCAAATGGAAACAAAGATAAAAACTGGGGCTCAGGGAACAATAGGGCTGCTCTCTCTTCCCTATCCTTACAGCTTGGCCCTATAAAATACTAAGTGGTCTCCACTGCTTCCGAGGACAGAATTTAGCCCCGATTGGCACACCTGGGGAGGGTGGATAATTTTCTGAACCCAGTCACTGTACCAAAGACAAATCCTCACTGCCCTACATGTGTGAAGCCATTTCTCCCCAGGCTTCTCCAAACAGTGTGAAACCCTTGAGGTGAACACCACAGTCATCTTTCCCTCCTTTCAGCCACCACGAAGACTGAGAATCCTGGCTGTAACTTTTCCATCAGAAAATGCCTGCATTTTATCTCTTCCTCTATAACCCTTCCTGGGGTTCGAATTCTGAGTTACTAAATACACCATGGAGCATGGGGTGGCTGGATGGAGCTCCTGGGGACCTCGCTGGGCTCTGAGCTGCCACCCACCCTGCAGTCTAACCAGGAACAGAAGATCCTATCACTGGGTAAGAGGATAAAATATAAATTCTTCCCCATGCACCAGCACTTCTGTTGTGCACTTCATAAATGCACCACTTTCAAGCTGTGGCCATTATCCTCCCCTAATTTCTGCCTGCTAGCAGGTTCTGCAACTGAAGAAGTATTTCAAATTAATTTGTCTGTCAATATCTGGGTACTGAATCACCTAATAAGAGAAATATTTTTCATTTTCTTCTTCTCAGTCAGAAGAAGAGACTTTCTTATCACCAAATAAAGCATCCATTACTGCGTGCTGTAATCCCATTCTGTCGTCCAGGTCATTTTTAGTCCAGAAAATGCTGAATCAGCACCATAAACCAATCAAGTAATTTCTTCCATTTTCTAACATTCAAGCAAAATAATGAAAATCACATCTCATTTGATGAGAAGAATATACGACAGAAATCTCCTCTTCCAAGGATAATTTTCAAAGAGGTATGCCAAGGCAAGAAATACTGTTGCAAAAACATGTAGCTAATGTAGGGGCTCTTCTGCTGAACAGATAAATTCCATTTTGGACTGTCAGCTCATATTTAGAAAGTAGATTATGAACAATAAATCTGTACCTTTAGCCAGCTTCTAAACCATGCAAAGACATTAACTTGGCAAAAGAATGACCATTACTTTGATGAATGAAACATTCACCTAAAATATTCATGTACAAGATGATAATATCCAATTGATAACCAAAAAACACCCACCTCACTGCAGATTTAAATAACTGAGATGCATATGAGAGAAAACGAATCACATGCATAAGAGGAGTTATTATGGCACTGTTAGGAGAACCAACAAATGAAAAAAAAGGCTTGATAAATATTTTCCATAACAAAACACAATTGGTTTCAGTGGGATACAGCTCTGTTTCTCATTAGTTATCCTTCACTTGTCAGACAAGTTCCATATTTCACCGAAACCCGCTGAGTATTCTTTCTAGTTTGCTGGGAAAGTGGCTATACATTTAGCACGTTCCCTTTATGCTGTGTGTTTTCACAGGTCTTTCTTTAAAACACACTGTACATGCTTTTGCTCCTTTCCCTCAGGATAGTGGGTTTCGACATCCAAGAGGAGTTTAAAAGCAGGTAACAAGTCATCACTTTTGAAGCTGCAGAGCAGCTGAAGAGGTGCAATAGCCCCAGCAGCCATTATCAGTGCCTGCCAGGGTGCCACGCTATCAAGTTATATGATAAAGCACTCAGCTGACACCAGAAAAATAATCATTCCCTCTCTCCTGCACCACCCCCTTTTTCACAAGGAGGCTTTTTACACTCATTAAATGCAACCTTATCTCTGAAAGACTGCAATCCTCAGCAAATGACAAGTGTGCCTAATCTCATTTTCTGACAAGCGATTCTGACAGCACCTTCCTTTTGATTTCTAAGACACGTAGCTAGACATATATTAATCTGTCAGTCATCGCCCCTAGGAAGGATGGAAAAAAAGGAGAGACAGCGATGAACATTTGTGAATGTGAAGGGAACAAGGCAAGAAAGGACTAAGGGTCCTTTTCTGGCTATTTTAAGCAGCTCAGCTGTGTTTCTCCACCTCTCCCACCCCAACACGGGACCTGAGTCACTCCTGTGCAGCAGAGCCCTCAACCTACCTGTCTGCAGAGGTGGCTAACATGCATTTTATTTCAGGTATGAGTGTGGCCCAGCAGC
This sequence comes from Mystacornis crossleyi, assembly GCA_013400655.1. Lineage (NCBI taxonomy): Eukaryota > Metazoa > Chordata > Aves > Passeriformes > Timaliidae > Mystacornis > Mystacornis crossleyi. The sequence continues at coordinate 4,099 of VYZQ01079309.1, forward strand.
TGTGGACTAGAAGCCAGCTGTGGGTGTATTTTCAGGTTTTCCCTGGTGCTGAAGGCAGCTGGGCTCTCATTTCGTTTCTCTGCACCTCAACTTTCAGCATTGCATAAAACCCAAGTGTTATTGTCACCATGGCACGTGTTTTAGTTACAGACATGGGACTTCCCAGTGCTGGTACTATAAAATGTGAAGCCTTAATTCCAAATTCACAGTTTATGAAGTGCTCTGCAATAACATTTTTTTTTGCAGCAAGAAATGCTTTGTCATTGCAGGCAGTGAAGTCCCGCTTGGCTCTGGTTGCTGGCCTGGCTGGCACGTGTTGGCAGATAGAGGCAAAGACAGGTGGGATAAAAGCATCAAGACTGAAAGCATCAAATTGGTGTCAGATCTTAACAACTTTGTATGAACGCTCAAAGTGCTGTAAAACGAAAGCATTTAGTACAACATCACAGCCTGGCAAAGTGCAAGCTGGAGAGGCTGAGCAACACCAACTCCAGGTGCACTTGGAGGCCAGGAAAGGGTAGGATTTACAAGAACTCCTGGCTAGAATATGAGAAGATGCATTTCAAACCTGAGAGGGTTGTGGGGCCCTGACAGCGAGTGTGAGTCGGGGCAGCTCATGTGGATTTGCCACTCAGCAAGTGTGCAAAATACAGAGCCTTTGTGCAGGGTGTGTGTATGACAAGGGGGGTGGCTTCACTGGAAGAGGGTACATGCAGACTGGAAATTAGGAAGAAATTCTTCCCTGTGAGGGCGGTGAGGGGCTGGAATGGAAGGCCCAGAGCAGCTGTGGCTGCCCCTGGATCCCTGGCAGTGTCCAAGGCCAGGCTGGACGGGGCTGGGAGCAGCCTGGGACAGTGGGAGGTGTCTCTGCCTGTGGCAGGGGGTGGCACTGGATGATCCTTCAGGTCCCTTCCAACCCAACCCATTCTGGGATTCTCTGATACAGATTGGTGAGCACAGGGCTGTGGGGTGGAAGGAAGTAGACTGGCAGGTAGGTACAAAAGTGCAAATAAGTGAGATTCTACAAATGGGACCCACAGGAAGAAGGCGATTAAATGAGGTGGGAGGCAGTGTTCTTTCTCTCACACAAACCTATTAGTTCTGTTCCTCATAAACACGCCTTCTCCCTCTTAGCATGTGAGTCATATTAATATTTCTACCCACCAAATGCTAAATTAGAGTAAATTATACAGATTCACCATCTAACATTTGCTCCCTGACCTGCCAGCACTTGCAGAGAGCCTCCCCAGCTGGCAGCACATCCCCCTGCCTGGGGACATCCCAATGCCACCGCTCCAGCCTGGCACAGATGGGATCCCTCAGCTGAGACCTCCTCTCTGCCTCCCTTTCCTTCCTCTGTGTTATATTAAAGTACAGGAGAAACTTTATTGTTCATAATGGGATAAGAAAAAAAAATCAAATGAAAGCAAAGTACAAAGGGGCTCCAATGCAATGCTTTAAAGCAATGCCATTTTCATAGTAATATAGTCATTAGGTACTTGTTTGATGGTGCAAAAAAAGTCGGCCAAGATCTTTGCTAATACATTTAATTAATCAATACCTGCTCTAGAAGATGGGAACAATTAAAGTTTTCCTCCTCACTCAGACAAAGCAGCAGAAAGCTTGTGATCTACTTAAGGAGCTCGTCACTCAATGGGAAGATGAAAAGACTTCTTTAGTTTTCCTTAAGAGCTGAAATCACGTTAATACTCGAGTGTTTAGGATCTGGCTCTCAGAAAGGCAGTAAATGAGCAGTGGCAGGAAAGCTGCCTGCTGTCACTGAGTCCCCAGCCTCACGTTTCCACCCTGATGTCATCATAACGGGAAAAATCACAAATATATGCTGGAGTTCATTGAGCCTGAAAATAACACCGGGGATATTTCCTTGCAGAACACTTTGATAACTGGGTCTGGCAGAAACACCCATCTGCTGCTGCTGGGCCTTAGAAGGGTAAATGTAAACCTGACCCTGCACAGTTTGGGTTTTTATTAAAATAGGATTTTCTGGTTGCATCTGAACTAGAAGAGAGAAGAAAAGAAGGTGTAGGCAGAAAAAGTCACCTCCTCTGGGGAAAAGTGGTGGGAGGAACCTGGGCAGTTCCCTGTTCCCTGTGTGAACCTCTGGCTCAGGGCAGGAGAAACTTCTCATTTCATGAGGGCTGCTGATATGGGCATCAAGTAAGAGAAAACTGCCTAAAATCAGTCCGAAATGCAGCAGTCCCCGGGGGACCCCAGCTCTGCCCCCGCAGGCAGGGCCATTATCACCTGAGGGTATCTCTGTTCCACCTCTCAGGACACACACCCTGGCCATCATCCTGGGGGTCCCGGGGCTACTGGTGCTGGCACATCTCCCCTGCACCGACTCACTCGACTGTTTTAGGAAGTTTTTGATAGAGGTCTCATGGCACAGGGTGCAGCACAGGCAGAGGGGAGAAGGGGCTCCCTGCAGCCCAAGAGGCAGGACAGTGAACAGGACACAGCGGATAAGGTCGTTTCCCACTCCCAGAGGAGGAACATCGAGCAGGTGCCACTGCAGGTACCAAAAACTGAACACTGCCCAGTCTCCTCCACTGTCTGATCCTCCAGTGAGAGCAGAACCCCACCCAGGACCCCACAGCTTCCTGCTGTGGATCCAAAGGGCCCACCGCAGACAGGTGGTGACCTTACAGCGTCAGGGACAGCACAGACACAGCGTTGAGTTGAAAACAAATTATTTCTTCATACAATCATTAGCAGGAATATAAATGCAAATGCCCTTATAATTTGTATCGTGAGAACTATCAAGCTGATGTTGCGGCTAAAGGAGCAAATTCTGCCCTGGCTATCACTGGAGATGACTCAGGCCATAGAAGTGATCTCTTGTAAATTGGCTGCCAACTTTCACTCACTGTTCAGCCCAGCAGGCACTTGGCTGTCTCTAACCCCCTGGTCAGAATGCTGCAAGAGCCTCACTAACACTTTCATCGAGGCTCTCATGCACAATACCATGTGCATCCTCACCTCCTACTGCAGGAGTCTGCACTCAAAGCTCTGTGCAAGGCCACCGTACTCACAACGAAAAAGGCAACAACAAAATAAGCAGATTGATTCTGCCCTAGTCCAGCCTCCATCCGCAAATCCAAATCTCTCCAAAAGTCCTGGTCAAAAGTCCTTGGAAAATCCTCCTGACACAAGAAACAATTTTCAGTAGCTTGCCAAACACTGTTTTTCTTTCATTTAAGATTCTAACAAAACCTAACTTCTTTGTCTCTCAAGCTTCCTTGATCTCCTCCACTTTTAGCTGTCACATAAAGTCAACTGGCTGCACCTCTCTGCTTGATAAAGACAAACCAACTGGTCTGATGAATCTTTAATGAGGAGGTAGGTAAGACACAGTCCAACAAGGTGCTGAACACTTTGACCCTAAGCTAGCAAAGCACTTAAATATCTGCTTAAATTTCAACAAAAAGAAGTGCTTTTGGAGCTAACGGGGCTGCTCTGGCATTCAGACTTCAGCACCATTGTATAAATTTGGCTGCATTAGGGACAGAGCCTTTGCAAGGCTCAGTTACTGAGAGAGCAAAACCAGTCACAAACACACAGCTAGCCGGGAGAGCCAGGACAGCTGAGTCACAGGTGAACTGGAGAAAGTGTCTCTATCAGTAATTACCACGTCAGCCGTGTAATTATGGTTGCACATAACACTGTGTTGTTGTTATTGCGTTAGAGGAGCAGGCAGGGTTATTCCTGCTCTAACGTAACCCTCCATCAATGGCTTGGAACACCTGAAGGATCTGCAGGGATGAAGGCTTGGCCTTTGCTTCAAAATCAGTGTTCGACCCTACAAGAAGGAAGGGGCAAAGACAAATAATACACAGCCAAATGAACGATGGGGAGGTCGTGAAGAGGAAGCTGAAAGAGTAAAAATGATACCAAAGCTGAGCTATTGTTGCTGAGGTTCAGTTAATCAACTGATCTATATCCAGCCTGGATTATTCCAGGCATTACTGGAGGAGGTGTGCTTTGAGAATCTAATAAAATACACGAGAGCCATGATAAAACTTTAACCTGTTTTGATAATACAGTGACGTTCTACTCCACACATACCTGTAAGAGAAGCTGTCAGATCTCATCACCATTAGTTATTAATCTATTTGTTCCTATCAAATTTTCTCATTTCCCCCTCCTTTTTCAGGAATTTACTTTTTCTAAAGAGGAACTGATTTAATGTAGGAAAAAAGCTGCAGTGTATCAAAAAGTGAATGGGAAAATGGGTAAGGAGATAATGTTTAACTGGGAAGGAAGAGTTATTTTAGAAACATTTTATATCATTTAAAAAGCACTGAGTACTATTTTATGCCTCTTCCTGAGGAATAAAAGTCGTAGTTATGAGTCCAGGTGTACATATTTCAATAGAAAAGTAAGACTGCAACAGATACATAAAAATATCTTTTAAAAGTAGCTCAAGTAGATTCTTCATGAGTAAAACACTGGCAACCTGAATTTTAATATCATTCTCAGCATTTCAGTGGAGCATTTTGTTAATCTGTAAAGTGCTAGAGAAAACAGAGCGTAGATCATTCCTACTTAGCCTTGTGTCATCTCAGCTCCAGCAGCTGCCCCGGGGCTGTGCCGTCCATCATGGGGCTGGGACACAGGGCTGGCCAGCTTAGTGCTTCCAGCTCTGTAAAATTTATAGCATGTGCCTCGTGCTTGGGGTTATGGCCATTTATTTTGGAAGTTTCAGCTGATCTGTAACTCGCTGCTGTGCAAGCAACAAAAAATAAGATGTTCACCATTCCAGGTTCTGTCTATATGGTATTACATAATATGAGAATTAAGTATTTTTCCTTAGCGGTGTGTTGCAATATTATGGTGTGAGCCTCTTTGTATCACCCAGGACATACATGGAGAAGAAGGTTGTAAAAAACTGCCTGAGCTGGTTTTATTTTAAGAGGCCTTCAGACCAAAGGCCTCATCTCCGCCTTGGGCCTGGCAGGGAGGCTCCGAGAAGTCACCGGGGCTCCCTATTAAAATACTGTTAGCACAGACAAGAGTTTTGGTCTTCTTTTTAGTTCAAACGTCGTCTGGGAGAGACAAAGAAACAAAGTGCTTGGGTCAGTGGAAATTTCTGACAAAGACTTTTCTTCCTGGCACACACAGGGACAACCCCACCAACTGTGTGGGGGTTGTCCCCCCCCGAATGACAAGGCAAAGGTCCTGATTAAAGGCCCTCAGAGGGGGGACACAAAAGATGGCCCAGGACTTCAAAGTCAGCACACTGCTGGCCAGCGGGGAGGTCCCTTTCTTCCCCTCTCTCTCCTTTTAACTTCAGCTCCTGCTGGCTGTGGAGGGGCTTCTAATTGCATTTCACAGGGGCTGAACAAAACGTGGTCTTGTCTTCCACACAGCAGCGACCCCAGAGGACGTGGAGATGATGTGAGGCTTCAGAGCAGGAACAAAAAGAGATTCATCATGTCAGCAAGCCGTGCAGAGCCAACGGTGAGGCTTCTGCAGGATCATTTGCATGTTGCCACATTTCTAGAGGTGAACAGGCACTGGTGGGTTTTCCCAGAAGTGGTGTGGCCGGCTCCCTCCTCATGGCTTTGAATGTGGGGCCTCTGCAAACCCACCAGGATGTGGGTCAGGGTTGGACCCGATCTGCAGCGCCAGTGGAAAGCCAGACACAGCTGAAGGTGGCTGCCCTGACCAGCACTGTGGAGATCTCCTTCATGCTGGAGAGGAAGAACCTCTGCCCCCTGATCCAGGTCTGCAGGTGGAGACTTCCTCTGGCAATTTGGGATCTTGATCAAATGGTACCCAGGCTGATTTAAGCAGCCTAATTAAAATTCTGTCAGTGAGTCTAGAGCTACAGAAGAGAAGGTTTGGCTGAAGCCAGCTAGATTTGCTGGAAGTACAGGAAAGTGATTTCAGGGGATGTGGGATGAGAAGAAAGCCTCAGGCCGGATGTTAGACAGGCAACACCACGCCAGTCAGACATGGGGCATGATTTAAATCAAGCATGGAAGTACACTGGAACCCAGCACTTGGCCACCTTAACTTCCAAAAAACCCAAAAGGCAAAAAAACCCTCTGTACTAGTATGGGTGAACAAAACACTATCTCACTGCAAAATAACACAAGTCAACAAAGTGCTATCCCTTTAATGTCTGATAGTCCCTCTTTTCCACTTCCCTAATGAGATTGCCTTCCTCATTCTTTTCCTTTTGCATTCAAATTTCAATCTGCAGTGAATTTTCCACATTACAGGATGAACCATATATCTATTTTCCCACATTGCACAGCACTAGACCCAACACAATACATCCAAATCCCAAGAAGTAGAGTTTATCCCGTGTTCCCTGTGCTGATGCCAGTGGAAGCCGGTGCTGCCGAGCCCGAGCTTTCTCCGTGGATGCTCAGGAAGAGAATTAGGCCTGGAATGAGGTTAGTCACTGCTGATTCATCACGGGTTTGAGATTTGGATTAACAAACCATTCATCTCCCAGTCCTTGTATGCAGGCCCCTGATTCCAACAGGAGTAGGGGTTTTTTATTTATTTACTAACTGACAATAGTGGAAAGCCTCATATTCACATCCGAATTATAATAAATGCATTATAAATGAGTAAGTAGGAAACAGTAAGGAAATGATGTTTTACTTTTAAATGCTAATTATGGAGCCCTGGTGCAGTTAATGTGTAGGGTGTTCTGTCAATTTTTAATGTTTATGCCAAGTGTAGTCTTCAATTTAACATGAGCTTTTAATCCTTTGAGTACTAAATTGCCTTTTAATGCTTGCAGCACAACATTGTGTTTGCACAAAGTCAGGACTGAAAAATGAATTTACTACAAGATATGTGCATGTATGAAGGGGGGAGGAAGTACAAAGGACAAGATTTTTTTTTAATGATGTTGTTGGAACCATACAAGAGGAAGGAACTGCTTTCAGGATGTACCTGGCAATTGTTTGCAGTGGCAAGAGGCTGCTGCTGATTTACTATCTCTGTTGAAGCATTTTCAGAGAGCTCTTTCAGGCTCCAACAATTTATCCAACAACTACACCAAAAATTTATGGTTTGCACCCATAAAGTAAACTTGGACGAAAACATGATGGAAGGAATTACAATAGAGAGGAACCTGTATGTCCAGTAGGACAAAAGTACCTATGAAGAAAGGGAGTTTTTCAGCCAACGGAATTGTAAAGAGTAAGGTCTGGAAAAGATAAAATTATATGGCGGTTT
>VYZQ01079351.1:0-11381 GCA_013400655.1 Mystacornis crossleyi
TTTTTTTTTTCCCCCCCCACTCTTGTGCAACTTTGTATTAAATAAAAATGTTTTTCTATGAGAGTCAGTGTGACAAAGTTGCTATGGTTCAGTTGTACTATGGCATCTCTGGTGTTCTCAGAGTCAACAAGGTATTTGAAAGAAATAAGAGCAGAATAACTTAGAGTAGATTTTGATCTGCTTGATGTTGAAGGTACAGATCCTTTCAGTGAAACTGCAGGGAGAAGCTATGATGGGTATTTGCCAAAGCAGACTGTCCTAGCTGCGTTAGACTGAATACTCAGACAGTTAATGTAGAGAGCTAATTATAGGTGTAATTGGAGAGGGGAAAGCAGCTTTTCCATCAGCTCTTTTGTGTTTTCATGTACTTGTTTACTTCTGGTGACTGATTTGAAAAGGACCGTCCTGGTGGTTCCTCTGCTCCCCTCCCGCCAGTGCTGTTCAAACTGTCTCCTGCTCACAGTTTGCACTGGGGCCGATGGAGAGCATCCAGGTGACGCAGGGTGCAAGTGAAAGAAGTGCTCACCCTGCTCTTTTGCCATCCACTGGGTTGTAAAGTTATTACAGCTCTGTCAGTACTTACCTCTGGCTCCTGAGATCAGCAGGGAAGTACATGCCTGCTCTCCTCTTCACCTGTAACTCTTTTCAACCTAGGTTCTCGTCCAGCCTCAGATCATAAAAACAGATTCCCTGGTCTTGACAACCCTGAAAACAGATGGAAATCCTGTCATGGCTGCAGTACAGAACCCGGCGCTGACAGCACTCACTGCTCCCATTCAGACCACAGCTCTGCAGGTACCCTATGGATGTCCTTCCATCCCTCTCCTCACCTTTCCTATTAATGCAAGGAAGAGATTTGAGCTTTAGTATTCTGCAGTGGTGCAGACAAGAAGGGGTTTTGAGGGCTGTTCTGCACATGTCTAGAGCGAGTAATACCCTGTTTCTGTCAAGGCTAAACACACAGATTGTACTGTTTGGCAGCCTCCCATGGCCAGTAAGCAAAGACCAAGGGCACATTTCTGTTTGCCTTTTCTGGTGTTACAAGGAGAGTAATATGACCTAAAAACTCAGTCCAGTTTTTAACTTGAAACTGAAAGCTAACTGGCTCAGAGTACCTGTGGAACTTCCTTTTGCCCCTCAGTAGTATCTAATTGTAGTATACTGAACGTGACAACTAATTAAACTACTTTTCAGAGGGAATTTGCAGTGAGAATTTGTTATAATCATTGGAGGTGGCAGTTGTGCTTCATGTTCTCCACTTCTAATCAAGTCTTAGAAATTTATGCCCCCAAAGAAACATTTATTATGATCTTGTATGTTCTGAACAGATATCTCTGTACAAATATTTACTGGGGGAGATAAACTTTCAAGTTATGGACCTAAATTTTGACTTCTTTTGCAGTAGCATGGTATGCTTCTTAGATACTTATTAGCAGCTAGGCTAACATCTTCAATTAACCTGCTTGCTTTTGGATGACATTTTCACACAACTTGAGGCTTATGAGGTTGTGTCTATCTGAGGCATGTTTGAACACATTGAAATTTGGTGGATATTGGCCAAGGAAAGGTATAGGACTTAAATTCACTTATTTGTCAAGTTCCAACTTGAAGTGAAACGAAATTAGTTTCTGGTATCCCAATTAGAAGACTATTTCAGAGTCAAAATTGTTCCTGAAATTGCTCATGGCTAGTTTATTCTCATGGCTAGCTGCTCTAGGCTAGTTATGTTTATTTTTTGACAGAAATAACTATTACTCTCCATAGCTGCTTGCTTCCCTGATTGTTGATGTACTTCAGAGAACACGTGCCTTTCTAAATCTTGCTTTGCTGGATTAAGCAGTCTAAACTTTCTTTCACTACAACTGTCCTAAGAGCCCCTCTGTGCAACGGTTCTGATGGGATTCATCGTATTTTATCTCTGAGTACATACTGCTTTAGTTTGCTGTAGATGGTCTGTCCTATGTCTAGATGTCCAAGTTTGAGCTTTTCACGCTGCTGTATATCACTCATTAGTCTTAGTTCCTCATATTAAGGTATTTTTATAGCTTATGGATTTTTTTTTTTCTTCATTTAATCAAATTCGAATCAACTGCATTCCTCAAGCCAAAGGTTGTTTTTTCATAGTTGGATCCTTTCTAGCATTGTCATTACTAGAGTCGTTGGAAGTAGCGTAGGCTGTAGCTGTTTTGGTGACTATTTGTCCAAAGAAAAGGTGGATTTGGACACTTGGAATGTAAGGATTGTAGGAACAAGGAGGAGTCTCAGTCCCTTCCTGTATCTAAATGGATGAACAGAGCGTAGTATTGGCAGAAGTGTTGATGTGCTTGGAGAACAAGAGACATTCTTATTCCACAGTGACCAGTGTGGGAGCCAGAGTGGCAGATTTTTCCTGTGTTGCTGTGCCAATGCTTGTGCCAGCTAAGAAAAATGGAAGGAATTTGGCATCTCACATCTTTTCTGAGCTGTACCAACTTTTCCTGATTCTTCTTTTATTTACTCCTTTTTCTTTTGCCATCATAAACCTTATCTAAATTGGCTGATTGCTCTTGACACTTGTTATGCGTGGTCTTTGTAGACCCTCGTTGGGAGCAATGGGACCATTTTGACCACAATGCCGGTGATGGTGGGACAAGAAAAGGTGCCTATCAAACAAGTTCCTGGGAGTGTCAAGCAACCTGAACCACCTAAAGAAGGAGAGAGGAGAACAACTCACAACATCATAGAAAAGCGGTACCGGTCATCCATAAATGACAAAATCATTGAGCTGAAGGACCTTGTCATGGGGACAGATGCCAAGGTAAAGATGGGGAATAAGTGCAAATATGGTGTCATAAATGCTTTGTCTTCAGGTGCTCATTTGCTCTACCAAATGAAGCATTTGGATGCCTGGTGCTGTTAGTAGCTTGCACACGTGTATTGGGGTAAGACTGGTGAGAATCACTTGTGCTCCATAATTGTATTCAGGAAGGGTCGTCTGTAAAATACTAATTTTACTATGCTAGTGGTACTGTTTCTTGAAAATAAGCTATACCTTATGCATTTGTTCTTACATTAGGCTTAACTTAAAAGAGGTCCTCTAGGTAGAATATCCAAGTGGATGTTTTCATAACTGCAAAACCAGATCTTGCTTCAATTAAGTTTCCTTTTCCATGAGATTGCAGTAAGCATGAGGGCTTATAGAGCTTTTCAATTTATTTCCTTTAGCTATTGAGCTGTAAAAACTCTTGCTTGCTCAAATACTGGGAGCTTTCTTGCACCACATATTCAGGGTTTGTTCCTACTCCCTTTACCTCATGCTGGTGAAGCAGGCAGTAGTATTCTTGATACCTTCTGTGATGGCTGCACAAATAAGTGCACTACTCAAGTCACCTATTGCTGGAAGTGGAAGCTTAATGTTTTAGAAACATGGGTAATGTGCAGTGGCTTCATAGTACTTTTGGCTTGTGTTTAGAAGATGAACTTGCCCACTGCTGCTGGAAGCAAGGATTTTCATGGAGATGGCCAAGCAAGTGAGGCAAGGAGGGAACTACTTATCTCAGAATTAAGTCGTGATCAGACAGCAGCTTGTTCTGTCCCAGAACTGATCCACTTCATTTACAAACTGTGGTACTTTCAAAGGACTATTTCTGGCTGAAACCTAGGTGTGAACTCCATTGTAATTTGGATACTAATCTGTTTCCATTTTACTGTTTTTATAAGATCTTTGAGAGACCTCAGTCCTTGTGATCTTTGTCTGATACCTTGCCCACAGGGCATGCCCTGCTATTGGTTCCTTTGCAGCTGCTGAGGTCCTTTATACCCTTTTCTGTCACCACATGATAAAAAGTGTTGTGATATTCCTAAAAACTGGAGTGACCCTTTGATACTCTTAATGTAAACTGCTTTTTTGTACATTTTAATTCCTTACAGATGCACAAGTCTGGAGTCCTGAGAAAAGCCATTGACTACATTAAATACCTGCAGCAGGCTAACCATAAGCTGAGGCAGGAGAACATGGTTCTGAAGCTGGCTAACCAAAAAAACAGTAAGTTGTGGAGGCTCTGCAGCAGAGGGGAGGCAGTCAGCATGAATGTAGGATGTATTTTGCAGTTTCTTATCCTTGAGAGAGGTTCTATTGATAGTGGCCAGTGTTACTGCAAGGACAGAGCCAATCTGAGAGCTACTGACAGGAGAAACATGTACATAGTGCACTCTGATTTTTGCAGAGCTGTTGAAGGGCATTGACCTAAGCAGTCTGGTTGACAACGATGTGGATCTGAAGATAGATGACTTCAACCAGAACGTGCTGCTGATGTCTCCTCCAGCCTCTGATTCAGGATCCCAGGCCGGCTTCTCTCCCTATTCCATTGATTCAGAACCAGGAAGCCCGCTCCTTGATGATGCAAAGGTATTTGTGACTTTAATTGTCAAGTTCAAGGTATCTCCTTCAGGACACGTAAGAGCCAGAATTTAAATCCTTATTCTGAAGAGTGGAACCAGCAGACATCTGGCAATCAGATCAATAGGGCTTAGGGATCCTTTGTAAGGGTGAGGAAGATGCATGTATGTGTCTTACATTTCTTTAAATTATTGAGACTATTTCCTGAGCTGTACTAGCTGAGCCCTACCTTAGCTGCTGAAAGAACTGTGCTTATCCTTCAGCCTCTGTACAGTCTCTGTGGACTTACAGTGCATGTTCATGACCCAAGGAGCCCATGGCTTTCCAGGATATGTATGTCCAGTGAGTCAAGCAGGAGAACTTGGAAATGGATGATGACATCAGTTGTGGTTAATGAGACCATAAGTAATCAGAGTAACAAAAAGCTGTTAGTTGTTTTTGGCTTACGGGTTTGTTTTGTGGATATCACAGAAGTGAGTTTTCAAAGAGTAAGGGCAACAAAGGTTAATCCTGGCCTAACCCAGGGATACAGTTAATACCTGAAATGACTGGGCACAGAAGGAAGTTGAAAGCATTCAAATATTTCAGCCTTATCTTACTAAGCTAGGAAAAGCTTTACTGGAGTTCTTGCTCATCTAGAGCTCAAAAGCAAATTTATACATGTTCTGTTTCTCCTTCTCCCCTACCCCTTTCTTGGCGTAAACATTTTTTGTGCTCCACATGGTAAGCATTGGGTTTTTTCTCCTTTTTCTCTCCATTCTTATTTCCCCCGAAGGTTAAAGATGAGCCTGACTCTCCTCCTGTGGCGCTTGGTATGGTGGATCGCTCTCGAATACTCCTCTGTGCTCTCACATTCCTTTGCCTTTCCTTTAATCCACTGACATCCCTCCTGGACGCCCGAGGAACTCCCGATCCCGACAGCCTGGTGCGCCATGGCTCCGGCAGGAACGTGCTGACGATTGAGTCAGGTAAGGAACTAGGATGGTTTGGGCCATGGAAGGTGTCCAGCCTTCCGTGGTCTCCCTAAAAGCCACCTGCAGCTGTGACAGCCGCCTGTCACGAGGCGGATGGTCGGTGTGGTTCAGTAGGACGGGTTTGTGTGTTCAGGGAGGTGTACGACCTTTGTTTAGTGGGTGGGGAGGGGCAGTAATGCAGGGCAGGGCGTGGAAGGAGAGCCAGCTTGGCCGTGGCTCCAGTTCACATCCAGTGTTCTTCTTGCGTAAAACCAGCCATGGCTCAGCATGGTGAGGTTGAGGTGGCACTGGTTTGTAGCCCAGCAGCCTGGGCTTTTGGCATAGACCCTTGAAAAGTAGTTCAGGGTAAGGGGCGTCCTCGTGTCTTCACCAGTCTTTGAGGCATGTTCACTTTGTTTTTAAGGTAACTGACTGATTTTTATCACTTAATAATAAAGTATTACTACACTGTTGTAATGGAGTCTTGCAGCTGGCTTGTTGATACACTCATTCCATAAAATTCATAGTTAAAAGCACAGCTTAAGAGAGGGAGGGGGGTGCTGTAGGCATGCAGTTGTCTCCCTGACTGGTAAATATGGTTCCCCTGTGTCACTTTGTAAATTTAATAAAGATCAGAAAATGATACAGGAATATTGAGGACCTGTGGGTGTGTCTTACAGAAAAATCAGAAGACAGCTCTTGGAAAACTTAAGTGCTGATTCACTTTTTTTTATACATCAGTCTTGTAAAAATAATCATTTAGTTGGGAATGTTGAGGGTTGGAGTTTGAATGAAGAGGTGTTGGTATAGCTGTTTCCTGATTGAACTGCAGTCTTTGTAAAAGCTGATTAAACATGTGGCGAGCATAGCAAGACATCCTTCTGGGTCTGTGCTCATCATGTTGCCAGGCTTTTGGTGTCCAGGTTAGATTTTTAACTTTCTCTTTTGGGGTGTCCATTGTAGATGCAGCTGGTTGGTTCGGTTGGATGATGCCCACCCTAATCCTGTGGCTTGTGAATGGAGTGATCGTACTGAGCGTGTTCATAAAGCTCCTTGTGCACGGAGAGCCGGTGACCCGGCTGCACTCGAGGTCCTCGGTCACCTTCTGGAGGCACCGCAAGCAAGCGGACCTGGATTTGGCACGGGTAAAGTTGACTCATCATTTTGCATCAAATGCATCTTTTAGATGGGATTGTGGGTAAATGTTTCCCAATGAGGCAGTGACTTGGCACTTGCAAGAGCATGGTATTCCTTGAGTGGATCATCCTGTCTGATTTCAGAGCAGCTGTTGCCAGCAGATTGTTCTGAGCAGGTTGCTGTCCTCCTCAGCCTAAGTCAGTGAGGCATGGAAGCAGTGGAAGAGGCTCCTAACTTCTGTCCTTGTTCCTTGCTACTGCGTCTTGTATCAGTTTTTGGCAGCAACATCTTGGGTTTTGTCCAGAATCTGGCCTCTGCTCTGTGTGTCTGTCTGCTGTCCTCCAGCCTCTTGGAAATCCTCTTTATTGTTGAGGAAACATTTGGCTTTTGATATGGGGAACCTTGAAATTTCCATGGTGTTTGACAAGGCAGGGAGCTCTTTTCACCTAGTGCTGATGTGTCTCACAGGCTGTGCAGGATGAGAACCATGTGTCGAAAGTATGTGTAGGGCCAGATTTCAAGCTGGTGTAAACTGCTGTTATATTTTCAGCTTCTATGTTGATGTCCCTCTGCTACAGATCTTGTCCTGACTTGCACGTCAGTTTGTCTTGCTCCCAGTGCCAAGGAGGTCCCAGAGTGTCTCTGATAGTGATTTTTGTTGCTGAACCTTGCGTTGTGTGATTTGCAGGGTGATTTTGCTGCAGCTGCGTCAAACCTGCAGACTTGCCTGTCGGTACTCGGGCGAGCACTGCCAGCTTCCCGCCTGGACTTGGCCTGCAGCCTGTCCTGGAACGTGATCCGCTATAGCCTGCAGAAGCTGGCGCTGGTGCGGTGGTTGCTGAAGAGGACTTCTCATCAGTGGCGGGCTAGGGAGGCCACTGCAGGATTCGAGGATGAGGCCAAGACCAGCGCTCGGGATGCGGCCCTCGCCTATCACAAGCTCCATCAGCTCCACATAACAGGTGGGAGCAGATCTGCTGTCTGGTTTTCCCAAGTGAGGAGACTCAGAGCTGACCGTGGAGCATACAGGGAGAGCACTACAGCCTCTCTCCCCTGGGAAGGTTGCTGCTAGAAAATAGCCTGACAAATTTTAGGAGCCGCTTACTAAAACACAACAGGTTCATGCAATGAAAGAGTTCTGTAAGAACAGCTGAAGTAACTGCAGTGTAAGCTTCTCATGTCAACAGGTTTTTGTTGTTTCTTTAAGATAGTAGCCCTGCAACTTATGGTAGTATTTAGTAGCTGGTACTGCTGATTAAAAATTAACACTTTTCCTTCTCCTCCTGTTACAGGTAAACTTCCCTCCAGCTCAGCTTACTCAGGCTTGCACATGGCGTTGTGTGCCGTGAATCTGGCTGAGTGTGCAGAAGAAAAAATCCCACCCAGCACAATGGCAGAAATCCACCTGACGGCTGCAGTTGGCTTGAAAACCCGCTGTGGAGGCAAGCTTGGCTTCCTAGCGGTGAGTTGTCTTATCTTCCCCGATCACACCCTCAAGCAGAGATCTGGGAAAGCCTGGTAGCTGGCATTGCTTCCATTGTATCTTGGAGAGGGCATCTGCTAGCACTACAATTACGATATGACCTACAATTATGATATAAGCTGTAATTATGAGACGATCTTTGTCCTTGGTGGTGCTGCTCTTTCCCTAGATACTGTTCTCAATCTCGTCTTCTCCTTTCACCAGAGCTACTTCCTCAGCCAGGCTCAAAGCCTGTGCAGCTCGGAGAGAAGTGCCATTCCTGACTCGTTGCGTTGGCTGTGCCACCCCCTGGGCCAGAAGTTTTTTGTGGAGCGAAGCTGGACCGTGAAGTCCGCTGCGAAGGAGAGCCTGTACTGCACGCAAAGGAATCCCGGTGAGAGCTGCTTGTTTCCCAAGCGTGTGGCATCCCAGCACTTTGAGCCTGGCAGTCTCTCCACTCTTGTCTGGGACAAAAGTGGGTGTCATGTTTGAGAGTGTGTTTTTTTTATGCCCAACCTGCTCGTGGTTCTGATGGGTGAGGGCATGAGGAGCTGAGACATCTCCTCAGCCTGCAGGGTCTGTCTTGCCTCCCTTTGTATCCTGCACTGTGTCGTACTGCTTGTCTCTTTATCTGCTGGAACACAACCGAGAGGTGGCCCTGAATGTCTGGGGAGTGACTTTGGGGTGACTGAGGTTTATCATCCTCTGCAGAGCAGTGTCCTCACTGTTTTGCTGAGAGGCTGGAGTGCCGGAGGGATCTTTGGCCAAAGGCTGCAGCTTTATAAGTGGATTAAAAGGATGAAAAAGACCTAAAAACTTAGTCTTTATAAATCATTACATTAGTTCCTCAAGATTTTCCCTCTACTATTCTTCCTCATGCTCTTTCCTACATTTTGATTCTTCTTTCTGGGTGTATTGGGAGGTGTCCACAAGGATATGCAAGTTAAATGGTTTGGTTTATCCTTCTCCTCTAGCGGATCCCATTGCACAAGTCCATCAGGCATTCTGTGAGAACCTGCTAGAGCGAGCAGTGGATTCACTCGTGAAGCCTCAGTCTAGGAAAGAGGTAGCAGGACAAGAGGAGGAGGAGTCGTGGTGAGTGTGTGTGTGTGTTCCACTGGGCACTGCTGACCACAGCAGCAGGCTCTGAGGCAGAGCTCGTAACCACTGACCGAGCGCTGTGGGGCAAACTGAGTGGTTAGGCCTTGTTAAAGGCTTGGAATGACAATGTTAGTCTGATCACCACAGTTTATTAGCAGAGCAAGCTCTGCCTGTTTGTATTAAAACCTCTTAAGTCAAAGGTGAACCTGGGTGTGGTGGGGGTTTCTGGTGTTAGCTGGGGTAATACTGGTTGATTCCTCAACTAAATGGAAGGCACTTTCTCTGCTGAGACAAAACTTAATGTTCAGGAGCACTAAAATTAGCGTGCATCTACCTCCTCTATAGACCAGGATGTATGCCCAGGGCTTTCAGAACGTGAAGGTCTGGCATGTCAGAGAGTGAACCCAGCAGCTTGCTGCTTTGTGCATGAGTGTTCTTCTGACTGAAGTGCAACATTTACCCGCAGTAAAGAATCAAACAGACCTGTGGCAAGAGGAGGAAAGATGATGTTGAACGAAATTGTCATTGTCTCTAAGCTCTTCAACCAAATGACAGGGGAAAATAGGTGGGAAACAGTAGCTTCTTGTACTGAACCACATCCAGCTTTCTCCTGGACTCCACAGGAAGCAGAACCCCAGCCTTTGCTAGTAATTCAGCACTGTTTCTAGCTGATCTCCAGATTTGCCGGTGCCAGGCAAATGTTACATACATACATACACGGGAAGCTCTGTCAGGATCCTGTCCCCAGAAAGTGTGGGCAAAAGCCTCAGATGGAAAGATAACCAGTTTTCCTACCTGTGTAAGAAAAATGCTTTAGCTTTGGGGTTTTTTTCCAATCTCATGTCTGTTTCCTAGTAGAGGAGCAGCAGTTTAGTTTAATTGCTTGTGAATCAGATGCTGCTGTTGATGAGAGAAGGTAGCAGGATTTGTATAAGGGAGGTGGATTGTCACTATACTTGTGGGAGTCCTGTCTCCTCATGGGAAGGACTAGCTTTAATAAAACAGCAAACTTTTTTCTCCCCTTCTAGGGATGGGAGCTCAAGACCTTCATCTGTAGCATGTCCCAGTAAATTAGGTCATTGCTGCATATGTTATTTTCTCTGACCAGTGCTGTGAGCATGCTATCACTTTCATTCATACGTATTTGTGTATGTGCAAATAATCAGAGGAGTGTAGTTCAGCCTCTTTTGGAGGCAGTGATTGAGAAGGAGCCTGTAATCAACTTGTAACATATGTCTGTGTTTGAGGTGAGACTTGAGGTTAAATCTAGTTCTGTGCTGGTGGTCATGAAAGGGGAGATGTGAGGCTGCTCCTTTCAGAGCATTGCTCTGCACTTCTACTCTTGGGGTGGTCTCTTCAGTCCAGCAGTGTTGTGTTACTTGTAGAGCTTGAATTTTCTGTGGGCTTAGTGGGTCAGCACTGTTTAAACATGACTTGTGAACAAGCAGTGCCTTGGTATCTTCTGTTTGACAGCATAACAAAGGTCTGCCTTGCTTCTTGTTTCAGTGAATTCTCAGGTGCCATGGAGTACCTGAAATTGCTCAACTCTTTCTTGGACTCGATGGGAAGTGGAGCCCCACCCTTTGCCAGCAGTTCTGTACTCAAGTCGGCGCTGGGTAAGTGTGGCAGAACTGAAGCTCTTTCAGCTGCAGGATCTACTGCCAATACAAATTCCGTCTCCCTACCACCTCTCAAACTCCAGTCAAGGATTAATGCTATCCTTGGAGCGAGGCCTGATTGTGTGCCAGTGTGGTACCACAGCTCAGACTGGAGGAGAGTGATTAAGAAGGCTTGTTAATTTGGCTCTGTGTTGTAATGCTGAATGCCCAGCTGGGACTGCTGCTATTTGTAGTGTTGGGCAATATTTTATTTCCAGTCTGAACCCTGTGCCCTCACCTGAGAGCTTGCTCCTGGCAATGCAAAGTGAGAGGAAGGGTGGAGCATATAAACAAACATATCAGCATTGCAGTTGAAGTACAGGAAGGTTTTTTTTCCACTTAATTACCTATTGAACTGGGTTGTCTCTACTTTCACAGTAGCTGTCAGATATATTCCTCAATCTCCAGAGACCTGCAGCCTCTGCTCTAGGCAAACTCTGGGCATATATTGGGAAGTGCTTGTTTTGGTCGCTTGGTGTACGTTTAGTGGGACAACAAGGGCTGTAGAATCCCTCTGAGCCATGGGCTCATCTGAGCTGGGTTGGTAGCAGGCTGCTGGAGTATTTGTCTTGCTTGGTATTGGTACAGACAGCACCTGGCAGCTCACTGGGATGCTGGTGCAGCTTTAGACACAGACTAACTGTGCTGTATCTAAAAGGTATAGAGCAAACATAGAAAGAAAACTAAATAAT
>VYZQ01079352.1:0-15663 GCA_013400655.1 Mystacornis crossleyi
AGTGACAGTATGTGCTGAAAATCACAGAATTAGGGTAGCAGAACAAAAGCTGGCTGCAACTGCAGAAGGTTCTCACAGTACTTGGTTGTAGGTACTTGATACCAGCAGATGTAAACTAATGTGCACGAGGGATAAACAACTCCCTGTGCCTGTGCAGTGATGAGCTCATGAGAATCTGTGCCATTCAGGAAAGGGATCTGGTAAGTAATGCAGATAAGGCTCTGTGAAACTCGCTCAGCAGCAGTCGAAAACAACAAAAAAAGGCAAATAGAAATGACATCTCTAGGAAAAGGAGAGGGAGCAAACCAGAATTCCATGGTGTAAATCCGTGGTGTTTTTGTGTAATGAATAACATATCCTCCCAAAGTTAGGGGCAGACATTCTCCCCTCTCCAAAGAGTTGTAGTTAATATTAGGGGAGAGCACATGACTGAAGAACTTTTGTAAGAAGAGTAACCAAATAAACTGGGACTTAGCCTGGAAAATACATGTTTGGAAGTAGGAAGGACAAGAGGAAGGATTATGATAGAAATCTGCAGCCATGGGAATATCCGTGTTTATTTTGCCACCCCAGCATAGCAAGAATTAAAGGGTATCAAATGGTGGCCATGTAAAAGGTGGTATAAAAACATGTATTAAACAGGTATGAAAACATGGCCCCTTGACTCCCCAGAACATTTCTGGGTCTGTAGCATCCTTTGATGAGACATCTCCTAGATTTGCTGCATGTGTGTGCTTGTTTTAACCTGCTTCTGGTGGCACTGACCACCTAGTTCTTGTGCTGAGGAGCAGCTGAGCAGTCAGACCCTATCTGCCCTTTCCATGCCACTCATGACTTTGTAGATTATTTTCTTTCTCTGAAGTCACCTCTCTTCCAACCTGACGTGCCAGGTCCTGCTCCATCATTCCTCACAGACCAGCTGTTCAGGACCTCTGGATCATTATTGCTGCCCGTCTCTGAACCTTTTTTCTTGAGGCTGCATGAAAATACTGGTCTCTAAAAGTGAACACTTTCCTCTTGAATAGAGTGTTCTCTCAGTAGATCTCTGAGCATTTTACAAAGGACAATAGTATCTTTATTTCCTCTTGGAAGACAAGTACGAAGAAGGACAGAGTGAGTTAACCCAGGTGGTTATGAGAGCAGACACTTGAGAATGCATTATCTGACAGCAGTGAGGCTGGGAAGGGGGAAACACTATATGGGGATACTACTGATTTTTGAAAGGCAGCCCAAAAATTAATTTCTGCCCTTGGTTCTCATCTTTCCTGAATGTTGTGCCCACTTTGAGTTCCTGTGTCCTAAAGTGTGTAATTGAACCAGAAAAGCTTATGAGAGGGGCGGTGGGAATGACCAGAGCTGCAAAATGCCTTCTGCACTCGGAGAGCTGAGTAAGCTAAGAGAAGGCAGAGGGATGGCGGGGAGTTTGTAAATCCGGGAAGGCTGTGGGCAGCGTGCATGGAGGTGTCGTGTTTGTGCAGTGTCCCTGTACAAGACCTTGACGTACTGAAGCTGGTGAGTGACAGGATTGAAAGGGAGGGCGGATGGTAGGATGTCTTGTCAAAAGATGTTCAGGGTGCAAAAAATTTCTGTTGAATCCCGGGGTGCTCAAGAATGTGGGAGAGAAATCCTCCGAAGGTTAGTAAGTACACCCAAACCACATCCAGCTTCCCAGTTCTCGTGACCTGGGAACAGCTGGAGGCCAGGAGAGAACTCCTAGGAAATACCGAATGTCTTTCTAATGCTACTCCTTGAGCACTGGCATTCAACCACTGTTGGAGACAGGAAGGTTTTTTCCTGTGTAATCCTGAAGGATGGGATTCATCTAATGTAACTTGTCACCTCAAAACGAGATTGTTGAGCTCAGTGGGGTGATCCTGCTTTTTGAGGTGCCTCCCTGTTTGCATTTCCTACAGACAGCACCTTGCACTTCATGGCTGCATGGGGGAGATGAATCCCGCCTCTGCCGTGTTTTTGTAAGAGCAGTAGCAAGCTACAGACAGAACTCAGACAAGGATTTATAGCAATGACTCTGAAGACATCTCTCAGACTCTCTCTGGCACTCCTGGAAAAGGCTAAGAGGTGATTTGATTATACTGTGTTAGTACTTGTTGGTGAAGAAATTTGTCTTCATGAAAGCTCTTTTAATTTAGCATAAGAAAGTGGGATAGCTGTTTGTGGAACCTGATATTGAACATACTTAAATGGGAAATGATGACCCTTTTTGTAGGATGTAATTAAATATTGAAGCACTTCAGGATATGAGGAAGTGTCCTCTGGTTCAAATAGAAGTGCTCAGTTTGAGTAGGTGAGATCCTCTAAGCAGGGTTATGAGGCAAGTTGGGATTTGTAGCCATCAGAGTTTGCTGCAGTTTCTAAAACATGAAATAGCTTGGAGCTAAATCCTCTTAGAAATAAAGATTCTAAAGGTTCTGGCTGCTGTGCCACTGTCAGTGGTATAAGCCCCTGTAATCCCCAAACTGTACATGAGCAACTGTGCATGAGTGGTTTCTTCAACTGTCCCTGAAACGTGTGCATGTGCATCAGATTTCTGCTGGTCCTGAGGACTGAAAAGCTGCTCTTCCCACCGAAGTCCTACATTCAAAAAAGTTCTGTTGCCATTAAGCATATCAAAATATTATAAGCTGTAAATATATAAGAAATACAGGACAAAGGAACAACTCAGATTTTTTTCCTTCTGAACTTCTTCAGTATAGGAAGAAAAGTTAGTTTTTTTAGTCTCTTGTTCCTTTTTGAAAAGTAATAAATTGTTCAAGTGATGGTGAATTGTTAATCAGTTCCTTTATGATGGAGTGCAAAATAATTTATTAAATGTCTGGTTGTAAAATTTCCACTTAATTCAGCAGAACTGGATTTCTTAAAAAAATTTCTTTGTAAGGAAAGATTGCTTTGTTGTTTGCCTGCTTTTATCTTCTATAATCCATAAAGCTTGCGCCCAAATCTGCTTTGCTCAGTAAATTCTTAAAAAACCCCCCATCATTTATAAATAAGAAAATAGAGTTAAATGCTGCTTTTGGGACCACAGGCCGTTCTGAGGGAGTAAGACCTGACACCTGCTTACACAGGCATGGTGATACACCTGAAGCCAAATGGCAAACCTGTTGTTCTTCGTTTTCTTTTGCAAGAGTACCAGGCTGGAGGGTTGGTCCTGCCACTCCTTCCCCTAGAAACAAGCAGTTCCACATGGCTCAGGCCATGTCCTGGCGCAGGAACTCTGGCTTACTCCACACTGGGTTATGGTGGTTTCTAGCTCCTCTTGCTAGTGCTGCAGGTGAGGGTTCAAGAAGACTTGTGGTGAGTTAGAGACTTTCAGAGGTATTGGAGCCCTGTCCTGTAGCTTTCTAGACTTCAGTTTGCAAGTGTTGGCTGACAGTCCCAATCTGAACAGATTGTCATTGTTCAATTATTTAACTTCTGCATAATCTTTGCATGAATAGAATTTCTTGTGTGTCTTACAGAATAACCTTTTATATAATTAGTATCTGCAATAATTTTTTCCTTTGGAAAGTAATTCATGTCGTCTTGTGGAGATAGGACAGACATAAAGCATTATTCTGCAGTTGCACAAGAAGCACTATTCATTCACAGTTTGTGTTGTGAAGCCAGTCCTGTATCCCCGGGGCTGGGCTGGTTTTGTGGCAGCAGTCCTAATTATGGAATCTTTCTGCAGTGCTTCTGAGCTGGGGGCTGCTCGAAAGTCAAACGGGAATAAAGCGGCAGCCTGGAAAGAGCCAAGTAGGAAAGTTTCTTGATGCATTTGGTCTTTTCATTCTGCTTATAAATAGTAGGTTTTAGTCACCCACCAAGAGTCACAACTGGGGCTCAGCTTGAGGCCACGTTCCCAGATCTGAAAACAGGGACAGTCCTCTCGTAGGCTTTGTCCTGACTGAGTTTGCATGCTGGATCACGTTCAGGGGATCGCACTCAAATAAAGCTGCAAGCTGAGCATCTCCTACCTTGGGCAAGGCAGGGGGAGAGGAGAGAAATTTCTACTCTGCATCTGTAAGGGTTTGTGCTGCTCCAGCCCTTGGATAACCTGAGCGTGTTTCTGCAGACAGTGATAATAAAGCAATTAGTAAATAATTACTGAGAAGACATTAGTGTGGTAGAAAAGAGGATATTGGGGTTTCGTATTGATTGTTTGATTAGTTCCTCCTGTGATGCAGCAGTAAAAAGTGCTGACAGCAGAGGCAGGAGGCAGCAATCCTGTGTTGGCCTTGGCAAGCTCGTGTTTGCATTGTGCTGGTTTGTGATCGTACCAGAGGAATACAGGCAAACTGCAAAGGGATTAGAGAGGGCAGCAATCAGTGCTTAAACACCTAAAATTGTTACTGGGCGTAGCTGGCAATACGAGGTTGCACGCCAAAAAAAGAGTCCAGTTAGGCTGGGAATCGAGGAGACCTTTTCCTTGAAGCACTTGTGGAATAACCTTACAGATGCAAAAACTCCATTGTTTGAAGGTGGCTTCAAGAATTGGGGAAACTGGCTTAGTGTTGTGGAGGGAGGAAATTACCCTTGCAGTGACAGAGGAGAGGGAGACAGTGAGTAATACATTATTACTCTAATTAAGAAATAACTTAATCAAGATGTAATTATTGCCCAAATTAGGTATAAACCCAAACTGTTCTTTACTGATAAAAGGAAGACCAGTCTCTCCTTGCTGTGTATGACACAGATGGAGGAAGGAGCCCTTAGGAAGTCCTATGCTTTTTGAGAAGCAATATTAATTCTTCATCAAACCTGCTGTCCTGAAGACCTCTCCTTTCTGTAAATTTTATATAGCGGTCATTTCAGGAAGTGCCAGAAGGCTTGTTTGGAGCGGATGGAGGTTCAGAAAAGGAAAAGCAGCAGACCTCTTAGCCTGATGTGTTGAAGGGAGTCTGTGGATCAGTAGACTTTTTGGGAGGCCTAGCACGAGTTTGCTGCCAGAGCCCGTGAAGGCATTTGGGAGCCAACAGCACTTTTTAAACTGTGGCTGTGGTTCAGCAGAGGGTTTAGCACACGTGACGGTGAAGCCTGAGAGGCGCGACTGGAGGGTGTGGAGGTGTTCCCTGGGTTCGTGAGTGATGGTGTGGGCACTGCGGGCTGTGACAAGGGCTCTGTGCATGCCCTTTCTCCGCTGGCACCTTCACTCACTGCAGTGGCTGGGGCACACCTGGTACCGCTGCTCATCCCTGGGCAAGGGGCACAGTTGGTACCACTGCTGTTCCCTCGGGGAGGGCACACCTCATACCTCTGCTCATCCCTCGGGAGGGCCCTCCTGCGCCGGAGGGGCTTTGGGGCAGTGCCAGCGGGTGTGGAGGGAGCAGGCCAGGACAGGAGGAGCTGCTTGGCCCACAGCTGGGATGGGCAGGTGGCAGCCTGTTACCGAGCCCGGCATGGCAGTCAGCTCTTCATCTTGAATGCAGCTGTTTCGGTGCTGTGTATAATCCAAAGTGGGAAGGGTTCTTTACCTGTGCCACTCCGCATAACTGCAGTGAGCAGACGTGGCACATCACAGATTCCACTGAACACTCTTGAATCAGGGCTTCTCAATTTTAAATTAAGGCTTTGAAATACGTAAAATGTGAACGTTTAGACTTGTGCTCTCCCCAGTCGGTGATTACAACAGCACCAAACTCTTAGGGCACTTGCCTTGTGTGTGCTGTGTTTGTCCAGGCTTTGAGCTAAGCTGGTGGGATGGAACTGTGTGGAGGGCAGTGCTTTCAGGTGCAGGCCTGGCCTTTCACAGTGCTGGATATTTACCTCTGGAGAAACCAAAATAAGCCCGTGCTGTGGAGTGACTTAACTGTGTGATATAATAATGTTTTATTAAATAGGTTTCTGTTTGTACAGGAATAGATGGTGCTCAGAATTTCACTGGGGTGTTTTCATTTGATTGTTCGTGTATTAAAGAAAGGTGAGGCTATGGCTAAAATTCAAGACCCTTAAATCTGAGATTTCCTTTTTTTCATAATGAAGTTAAACAGCTTTGGGGTTTTCTTCTGCTGCAGTTCTGACCATAATCATAGGAAATGCAGCTGGAAATGACTGTGCTAAGTGTAAAACACTCAACTCCTAGATTTCATACGCTTAACCTTTATACAAATGTTAATATCCTCAATGTCTACAGCGGTGGACTTACTGTATTAAATATGCTGCTATTTATGGCTTATAAGAGAAACAGTTATTCCTCCTTAAAATATATTGCTATGGTCCCAGAGACCTTGGTGAAAGGCTAATGGAAGCCAGTGTGGCCTTTACTAAAGACTGTGCATTCTTAGAGGCATTCAGCTACTTTGCTGCAGGCTTTTTGCAGTTTTTCATAATCCAGAGAACTTCGAAATCCTGAAAGTGCTTTTGTCTACTGCCCTTTGCCTTATCTTTAGAGCCTTGGAAAATGAAAGGCAGAAATTCATAACAGGATCAAAATGTTTTGCTCTATTAGAATTAAAGGTAATGTTTTGCTCAGTCTGGGGAGGGGAAAAAAGCAAGTCGGAAAAAAATTAATGCGTGGCTAAAATAGAGCTGTTAAAATGGCAGCACACAGCCTGTGTATAAATATAGGCCAGCTCCTCAGCACTGTTCTTATATGGTAGATCTGAGTGAAGGAAGAATATCAGCCTACTCCGTTCTGCAGGCCTGCGTGCTGGTGGTTCTGTCTGGTGCCAGATGTTCGGCAGTAGACAAGGCTGCATAATACATGGCAATCACAATGACTGTCACCTTTATTTCTGTTGCAGGGACCTGTGTCACCAGTGTGAGAGAGGAGTCTCCCAGGCACCCTGTGGATTTTTTGTCTGTATGTGCTACTGGATTTTATCCACCTTTTACTGACCCTCCCAAAAAGAGAGAAAAGGGGTGGAACAGAAATCGTTGACTTGTCGCTTCTGCCTAAGAAGTGACTGGATTTTATGGCCCCTGCTGGAGAAGCTACCTGGACCATTGGAAATGGAGCAGCTCGTGCTGCACCTCTGCTGAGCCAGGCTTTCTGCATGGAATACGAGCATCAAGGTGCCTTAAGTTATACCACATGCAAGTTGCACTTGTTGTTGTAACTGTACTGCTGAAACCACTCCAGACTTCTCCAGGGCTTTCCAAGGCAGCAGCTCCTCACGCAGTTTGGACGTTTCCAATTGACACTTGAATGTTTCTGTCCAGTCTGGTGTGGCTGTGAAAATTGAGGTTTTCCCTGCAAAGTTCATGGTGAGTTTGGCAGCCTCACTTCCCAGTGTGGTCTGTGCTATGGCAGCGACCTACAGGCTGATGGTGACTTCAGTGAACTGCTACAGCAGCGTGGTGATAGAGCAGCACTCCCAGCACACCGTGCACTACTGCACAGGCTCCTGCCAGCTGCTCAGACAGGGACTCACCTGCATAGTTGCCCACCACAGTGTCTGTGCAGAGCTCAGTGTCCAAAATGCCAACCTGGACCATAAAATTCCCGTTCCTGAAAATGGTCTTGCCTTGGCTGGAAATGAGGACTACCACCAAATGCTCCCAAATAATCCAAGAATCAAGAAGGGCTCTTCAGTGCAAGCCTCCAGCAGTTTAAAAGACATTACTGGTGAGGCAATTAACCTTGCCAGTGGTAAAATAAAGGAATTCTCCTTTGAAAAGGTCAAAAACTCTTCCAGTCATGTGGCCTACAGAAAGGGAAGGAAAGTTCGGTCAGAATCTTTCAGCAGACGATCCTTTGATTTTGATCTGATTTATGGGCACCTCAACAATGATGAGAACTGCCCTCCATGTGGCTTCTTGCAGAGTCCATCACCTGTGGAGAAATGGCAGGAGAGCAGTGATGCTCCAGAAGTCCCCATGAATCCTGTGGTTCCCCTCTCACCTCATTCCTTCCCCGAAGAAAACTTCATTACCCAGATTTTAGAAAAACACAAGCTAGATGGTTCTTCTGGTGGGGATATTAAGGTGTGCCTGGACATCTTGCTCAAGTGCTCAGAGGATCTGAAAAAGTGCACGGACATAATCAAACACTGCATCAAGAAGAAGTCTGCAGACGGCGTCGGTGGAGGGAACAGCAGTGATCCCCTGGCTAGTTCAGAGATGATATACATGAATCTGATGACAAGATTTTCTTCCTACCTGAAAAAGCTGCCCTTTGAGCTGAAGCCAGCGGGGCAGAGGGAAGCAAGTGACTGGGCAGAGCTGGTGAACTGTTTCCACGGCTTGCAGCAAACTTCCATTCCCCCGGTATTTGGTGATGAGCAGCCACCCAGGTATGAAGATATCATTCAGCTGCCATCCTCTAGTGCAGTTCCTCTCGTTCTGCCAGGTCCGGGTGAGGTGACGAGCACCTGCCAGTCCATCCAAACAGGCACTGTGAGCTTCACCTCCCACTCCCTGCCCGGTGTCCCTCCAGAGAGCAGCGTGAGAGCTGTGAAAGGTGCTCTACCTCAGTCACCAGCCCTGAGCCCCTGCGACTGCACGTCTGCCACCGAGGCACTGTACATCGAGGAGGAGTCTGATGGGGACAGAACGGCAGGGACAGGGAAGAAGGCAGAGCAGAAGGGGGGCTGGCAGAGCCTGGAGTGCAGCTACCAGCGAGCTGCTGGTTCAGACCTTCCCGCTGACGCTAAAGCAGAGCGGGCCAGGGCGGGAGGTGCTCCCGAGAAAAGGGCTCTTCGAAAAGCGGGCTCGGACCCTGTGTGGCGTGGTGCCCAAGCTGCCGTCCCCAAGGGAGCCCAGACCTGCAGTAGGGTGGACAAGGAGGAGATAGACAAACTGCTGCTGGACTTGGAGAGCTTCTCACAGAAAATGGAGAGTACTCTGAGGGAACCCTCTCGGAAGGAGGGCGAACCTGCCTCTCTGCAGGTGTCTGGCAGGCAGGGCAGGCAGGCTCTACCTCTGGCTCTTGAACCCAAAAGTAAACCCGGTGATCCCCCTTCTTCTTTGTCAAAAATCATGGAAACCAACGGTCATAAAATGGAAGAGGATGACAAAGCCCTTTTACTGCGTATCCTGGGAAGCATTGAGGACTTTGCCCAGGAGCTGGTGGAATTCCAGACAGGCAAGGGAAGTTTGTCCAAGGAGAGGGAAGTGATGCAAATTCTCCAGGAAACTTTAGCAACTCCTTCACAGTCCCTCCTTGCAGGGCAGAAAAGCCATGCTGGGGCTGCCTCCAGAGACTCTGTTCCAGCTTCAATTCAGCAGGCCCCAGAAGTAATAAAGGTAAGAGAACCAAACTTTTGATGGGATAGTGAGTAAAACAAACATGGGAAAATGGGGGCGGGTGGTGGTGGTGGTAAATTACATCTGTTAAGTGATGCATTGTGCTTTGAATGCTGCGGTGTGAAATTATTTGTTCAACCTGGCAGAAACGTAGCCTTTATTTAAATACAAACAAAAAAAAAAGGAAACTGAAGCCCATGAGAAAATAAAATAGGTCCTGACATGCAGTTTCCACCTTTGAGCTTGATCCTTTCCTGCTGGTGCTCCAGTGGACTCTTTGCTTGTGGTTTAAATGGGTCCTCCCTTACAATAGGAGGTAGTAATAATTACTGTAATAAGTATAAGTAATTACTTTATTTCTGGGACCAAGTATTGGACTGCCTCTCAGCAGTTCAGTGAGAACTGATTCTTCCACCTCTCCCTTTCCCAGCTCTGGGCAGCCTTCGTTGTCCTCCTCATCGCTGGTTCCTAAAGAGAGCAATCTTCCATGGGACAAAGGACAGAATCTCAGAGGACTGAGTTTTGCTTTCCTTGTCCCCATTGCATGGAATCACATGGGGTCTGCATTGCTTGTATCTCAGATGAGGAGTAGGATTTCCCAGGAAAAAGGGTCTTGATGGGAGCCTGCTTTAGAGGGAAGCCAGGGCTGTCTGTCCAGCACTCAGTGCTTTTCATTTGGTAACAACTGCCAAATTTCAAGAAAACTTGTTGCCATACTTCCAAGTAGGCAGTAACTGTAGAGAGGACTGCAATTTCCAAAATCCACCTTCCACATTGAAAAAGTGCCCAGGTTGCAAGTGAACTTTCACAGCTGCTTCCAGTTGGAGCATAACGTGCATATTTTCAGAACTGGCCACTTTTCCTCAGAATTTGGTGCGGTTCTGAAAGAGGGTATGTGGGGTGTGTCTGACCCTGCATGATGGTGCTGAGATCCTTTTAGACGAGGCTCTCCAAGAGTTTCTGTTGTTGCTCTGGGCAACTTTGCTTACAGAAAATGATATTCTGAGATTTCCAGCAAGGGAAAGAATCTTCTCCTCAGAGAGTGTAGAATTAAACAGCTCCAAAATCTCTAAAGTAATCCCTTGTAATACCTATTCTTGCCTCGTACTTTAATTTACAAAATTTTCTAACTTGCGAGCTTCAAACAAAAACGCGTTTGATGAAGTGTGACACTGGCTTCGTGGCAGGTTTTATAAAGTGCTTGAAACTGGGATGCATTTATGCTGCCAAGAGGCTTCTCAGCGCGGTGCCTTGGCGGGTTGTGCTCCCCTGCTCCCACCTCGCCGTGTGGTGGGGTGCTCCCAGCCCGCCTTCTGTGGGCACGTGCCCCACGGCTACCAGAGCTCTGCTCCCCGAGCAGCCCTTGCCCGCTGCAGACGCCCAGAACCAAGGCCCCCGGGAGGGAAGAGCTGCTCTGGGGAGGCACAGCAGGGGGAGGCAGCGGGTCCCCAGCGGCGGGCACGGGGCAGTGGGCTGCCGGCTCTGCCCGCAGGCTCGCTGTCACGCGTGGCACACGTGTGTCCCTCTCTAGGTGTAGCATCTCGGGAATACATCCGTGATCCTGGCTCACTCTGCGGGTAGCTGCGTGTGCGTTCTCATTCGGTATGGCACGCGTGCCTCAATTATGCAGAGTATTTGTCGTATTTTCTTAAGGCTCATAAAACTGTTATCAAATAGCTGGGCACACGTGCAGAAACCCCAGAGCTCTGAGACTGATGAAAACACAGCACACATTTTGTTTGTAAAGGTTGTGACAGATTTAATATCCCACAAATGCTAAGCAATGGGAAAGGAGAGGGAGAAGCCTTCAGACCAGGCTGATCTCTGGCTCAGCTGGCCTATCTGTGTTAAATCTGTGCTAACTTATATCAGCAACAGACTTTCTCTTTATCGTAAACCTAATTATGATCCTCCACAGAGAACAATAGGATTACTTGCCTCTTCGTCTTAAAACCCCAAATATTTAGAAACTAGGAAATGGATACTCAAGGAGTCCATCAGTTTTGCAGAGCACATAATAAGGGCATCACGCTTCTTTTGGGCAGGCCAGGAAGCATTGCATACTTTCAGACTGTCCAACATTTCCCATTCTGAGATCCAGTTTTCCGTTGCTTATCTCTAAACCTCCCAACTATTTGGTTTGGGATTTCCTGTTCTCTGTGCCGGTCTTAAGCTGATTTTTTAGTGTGTTGGTTTTGAAAAAAATAGTTCAGTAAGAACAGTTGCCTTTCAGAGGTCAGCAAGCCCCCCAGTACTGAACCTGTATTTTTGTCCCTAGTGAGGAGGGCAGTAAGGATCCTGGATGGACCTGGGGGACACTGGGACCAGTAAGCAGTGAAGAAGGTGGAGATGGGGCTGTTGGGATGCTCTGAGCTGACCTGCAGAAATGCTGGGTGTTGGGGTGTGTTGGAAGGTAAAGACTGCTACCTTTGAGTAAAATGTTGTATGCAAAGTCCTTGGAGAAGTCAGTGATGGATGTTTTTGACCGTAACCTCTGTGTCCTTGGTCTGCCACCTGTACAGGATGGCTGATGTGACGAAGTAAATTCAGCTAATGCTTGCAGTGGTGCTCTAGAAAAGTCTGTAAGAAACTTGGTACTTCTGTTTTCAGAATCAAATGTGAGTGGTGCAGGGCTCTGCTGCGTGTTCTGCTCACGTGTTGTATTTTAAGAGCTGTTGAAAAATGTTTATGAATAATTTTGGGAGCAGAGCTGAGGACCAGGCTTTGGTACAAAGAGACCCTTTTGGTTTTTGTCCCTTCGCTGTTGGGTATCTCCTCAAAAAGATTACTTGTGTTGTAGTGAGCCAGAAAGAGCAGTTCTGCTTCCCACTTCTCTCTCCTCCATGCCTCTACTTCCTATCGTATGGTTCTGAATCCTTCTTTGTACTGACTGTGGTGCTGGTATACAGGTTAAACCTCACTAACATTTTTGTTTTCTGCCGTCTTGGTAAGTGGAATAGCTCAGGCTGAGGTCGGGTGGGTGATCCACCCATTTCTGGCCAGGGCCCGTGGATCTGGGAGCAGAGGGTTTGTGAGGTTAAGGCCACCTTTATGACCATGTTATATCTCAGGTGCTGGAGCCCTGAGTGGAGTATCCAGAGGCTGTTCCCTGTTTCCACATTTCCTCGGGGGGGGCTCTAGGTATTGTCTGTCTAATCCTGCCTCTCCTGGGTGACTGGTGGGGTGGCTGTTGCTGGGACTCTCAGAAGGGTCTTAACTCCCTGTGCCCTGAAACACCATCCCAAGGCCACACTTGGCTTTTTTGTATCCACGTGTCTGTGCTGTGTGCCTACACCAGGGGCCCTAAGAAGGCTCTGAGTGGAATTAACTGTTCCTGAGTCATGTTCTGAATCATAGAAAGTCAAGGTTGACCTGGTAACTTTGTAATTCTGCCCCCTCATGATTTTGTGTACGTCTTTGTTTTGTGAATACAATGACATTCTTATCAAGGATCCTGCATGGGGTGATTAATCGTAAAAAGTGGCTTCTATAATGTCATAGCAACTTTAACTTTGTTTTGAAATAATCGTGGATTCTCAAAATTCATCTAATGTAAAACTTCCTGGAAAATAAACTTTCATCTTACATATGTTACAAATTGTTTTGACCAGATATTGATAATATAAGCTCTGCACACAATCTGCACTCCTTTCAAACATCAATTATTCATTACTTCTCAACACAAATAGTGAAAAACTGTGGGCTTTTTTTTCTGTTGGTAACAGTTATTGAAATAAAAACAAGTATTAAGTGAATCTAAAGTATCTCAGAATGAAAAGCAGCTAACAGAGGCAATCTGACATCTCTCACTTTCAACCTGGGTCACCTAGAGCAAGGAGGGATTTCTGGGTTTGTGGTTTGTACAGTTGGTCTGGCTGTTGGGACCAGACTTTTCTGCTGTGGGTTTTGTCCAGCTGACTTTGAAGCTGTTGAAACAAGATTCCCTTACTGTTGATTTCTCATAGTACTGTATATTTATATCTTTATTTATACCCACCTAGTGTGTTTTGAGGATAGGAAGTACCATGCTAGAAACCTGCTATTCCAAAACCTTGGAATACAGACACGCTGAGCCTTGTCTCTGGATTACTTGTGTTTTTTCAGGTTATCAGTGAAAACCCCCCAAACTTCTGAGATCCTTTGTGACTCATTAATTTGTGCATGAAAAGTACATGGCTGTGCTGGTTTTTCTCAAGAAGGAACTAGTGGCTGCCAGATTAGTGTGTCCCTTTAATGCATACGTCTGTCAAAGGTCTCTGTAGCTGGTCTGGATGCAGCTGGAGGTCAGAGAGGTTCCTTGGGCTTCATTTCCTCTGCAGGCTGTAAGCAGAACATGAAGTAATTCATCACTTGCCACAGATGATTTACAATAAATCACCTCCTGACATGCTGCTGCCTGAGCTCTGCAGCAATCCCAGTACGGTTGAGCCTCATGGGCTCTCTAAGTAGTGCCTTAATGTTTAGGAAAAAATCGTCCGAGTAAGAAAAAACAAATTTGTTCCAAATGTGTTGCATATGGATCAGTGTATCCTTTATTTGGTGGCAGTTCCACGTTAAACATTCCTGCCTGCCTTTCTCTTTTTGGAGGTGGTTTTTTCATCCCCATTCTCTTTGTGCCACTCTGTTAGGCTTTGTACTCCTTTGGGCTTCGTATCAACTTGGGGCTTTCTGCAGGAACCCAGGGAAAGACATCAGAGGCACGTGGCCAATAAAAGCTTTCTGTTGTGAGGCTCACTGAGACCTTTGCATTTCACATGCAATACCTTGATGAGAGCAAGCCCCGGGAGCTAGAAATTGGGTGTTTTTCTGTGTTAGTGAACTTTGACAGCGTCCTGGCAGAGTGGCTCAGGTTTTACAGGCAAGTAGGGGAAGCACTCCTTGGGACTCTGTTCATTTTGTGTGGGAAGAATTGGATTTAGGCCTTTGTTCAGCACCATTCTCATGGTAAGAGAGGGAGAACGCACTTCCAACAAGCCGAGACAAAGTTAGAGCAGGGGTTTGAAGTCTGCTTGCTCCAAGTTGTGCAGAGAAAAAGTAGACTATTGTCCCCTGAGAACTGCTTGGCCTTTGCCTCGCAAGAGTTACGGGGAAAGTGAATAACAAGAATGATGCATTTTGATGTCTTTATCAAACTGTTTTCTTAAGAGCTGCTTGGGAACGACTGAGCTTATTATCCAAGATCATCTTTGTGTGCTTGCTTGGCATTCAAGGAACTAGATGATTTGTTTTTTACAGCAAGAAGGAAAAAATGATGTTTTTTGAAAATTACAGCCTTCAGTTAAGAGTGGGAACTAATGCTGCTCCTCTGCTTCATCCCCTCGGCAGCAGGGACCTCAAACCACTGCCGTCCCACAGGCAGGGCCCTTGGCTGAGGCTGGTTTAACTCTAGCTGAGCCTGACTGACCCAGGGTGCCCCTCAGGTCTGAGCACCGGAGCACACAAAGTCGGAACTATTGGGGAAGATGGTATATTTAGCCACTTCTGCAGGGCATCTAATTTTAGAGCTCTTGGTAGTGGTGGTGGGTGCTTCCTTTCCCATGTCACCCCTGGCCTATTACAAGCCAAGGACAGATTGTCTGTCATGTAGCCAGCAGGGAAATAGATTCACTTGTAGATCATGTTTCTCAATTAAAGTATTACAAGAAGGCAGAAGATCCTGGTGGTACTGAAAGACGCTTTGAATATTGGTTAAAATAGGGAACTCTGGCTTCAGGAGTGAGATAAAATCACTAGATGTTGTCCTTGTGAAGAGAGAGAAGACCTAATATGTTGAAGCCATTTGCCATTTTTTGCCTGTAAAAAATCAAAACCAAGAAAGCAACGTGCTGGTCTTGACGTGGTCTCCTACAGAGTGCCCGTGCCCCTTCTGGAAAGGTCAACATCTGCTTAGGAGCTGCCCAGGATGATGATCAAGGAGAGTTCTCTGCGGAGGGACCCAGACCTGGGAGGGGAGCTAGCTTTCCTTGCCAAGGGCTGTGACTTTGTTCTTCCATCTCGCTTCAAGAGGCGGCTCAAGTCCTTCCAGCAGGCCCAGGTTTGGACGCTTGGCATTTCTTTACCTTTTTCTTTGTATTTTTTTATTGGATCAGAGAATCAATCTGTGTCCCCTCAAGGCGTGTCTATTTGCAGAAAGTTATTCGCAGCTAGATACCAGCAGGTTTAAAAATAAACCTTCCGGGCTTAGATTGCAGAGTTAAAATGTCTTTGTAAACAGGGGGGAAAATTAACAGCAAGGGCAGTGATTTAATAACGGGGAGACGTAGAGTAAGACTTCGGTGTTTTCTGTGTGATTGCTCGGAATGTTTGTTGTCGCTTGTGGAAGAACCACAACGTTCTGCTGTCAGCAGTACCAGTCTGTGCAGACCAGCCTACCTGCCTCGGCTTTTACGATTTTGCCATCCCAAGGTGCTTCTTTGTGCTGTTTCCTACCCTCTCTGGGCTGTGGCTGAAGGAGATAATAGAATCATTTAGTCTGGAAAA
>VYZQ01079385.1:0-12502 GCA_013400655.1 Mystacornis crossleyi
TATGTCAGGCTCTTGGCCACATTGTGTGCTGGGCATAACCTCTGAATTCGGGGATGTTGTCACTCTGATAGAATTAGTATCATCTAAAGGTCATTTTTAACCATTCACTCTGTTTCCAGGGAAGTGTTTAATCACTTACTGTTTCATATAATCTGTTTTTACCACATGTATTGCAGCAGTTAGTTGTTACATAGAACTTGAGGGATTCTGGGCTAGATCCTCAAGCCATTGCAGGGATTTGAAGCTTTTTTCTAAGTGCAGTGTAAATAGTTCACACAGTGGATGATCTACCCTGGAACTCTGTGAAGGTTCTCACCAGCTGAGGGTCTGATTTAGCCCCTTCAAATGAGTTGATATTTTTGTGATCCCAGTGATAAAAGTTAGATTCACCATTTGAACAAAACAAGAATTTTAGAGGGTCAATCAACTATTATTTCAGAGTTGTTTTATTTACACTTTAGTAAACTTTGCTCTCTTGTAATTTTCCTGTAAAAAGAAAGAGGGCTGTATTTTTTCTGCTTCTATTTTTGTCAGAAAATGATGGGTCTTTGTGGCTTATCATTGCTCAAAGTAAATTTGTTGCAAGTTAAGTGCCTCTTGTAGGGCCCTTTGAAAATTGTATGTCTAAGGAGGATTGGGGTTTCGGCTTCTGAGGGGATCGGGGTTTCAGATTCTGCCTGCCCAGGGAAGCAGCTGGAGACTGCATTGAAGGGTAAATATAAGAAAACAAACTGAAAAAAGACAAAAACAAACTGAAAAAAGGCAAAAACACAGCAAGAAACACCCCACCAAAATCCTTCCTTTTCCCCCAAACCCCAAGAGAAATTCTGCATATCACCGCAATTGCTTCCAAAGTTCTGTCGATGTTAATAGTGATGAACACTGCTTTTTTTCTCCCTTGTCTTTCTTTTGCCTCCGTGTGTCTCTGCCTCTCCCGTTTGCTCCTTAACTCATTAGAGGTGCCCCAGCTCACTGACCTAAGCTTTGTTGACATAACTGACTCGAGCATCGGCCTGAGGTGGACCCCGTTAAATGCCTCCACCATTATTGGGTACCGCATCACAGTAGTTGCGGCAGGAGAAAGTGTCCCTATTTTTGAAGATTTTGTGGACTCCTCAGTAGGATACTACACAGTGACAGGCTTGGAGCCGGGCATTGATTACGACATCAGTGTAATCACACTCATTAATGGCGGAGAGAGCGCCCCTACCACTCTGACACAGCAAACGGGTGAATTTTGTCAACTTCTGTGTTTTGTGACGTGGGCGGTGTCACTGGCTGTCACTGGCTGTCAGGGTGCCGGGGCTTTGTCCAGAGAGGAATTGAGCCGCTCGCTGTGGGGAAGCCAGACAGGCCCAGCTCGCTCCTTTCCCCGAACAGCAGCTGGGGGATGGATGTGCGCTGCTCGCTTTCGAATTGGAGGCATATTAATACCATGAATGACTGCAGACTTGCCAGGTTCATTCACCTTCTGCTAGTCAGATTTCCGGGATCCAGTTGGAATCGAGAGCCTGAAACATGAGCTGTGCGTTTGCCAGACTTTAAAACTGTGATTTCCCCAAAATAGGAGTGCTAAAGGGTGGAGCAGATCAGCAGACACCCTCCAGCCTCGACAGCTGTTTGAGCTTCCAGCAGCCAGTTTCTGTGGTGGCCCCACTCTTTCCACAATGCCCCAAAGGATGCAGATGGACTCCACTCCCTGACTACATGCCAGTGACAGCCATGCCACACCGTCGAGGGTCTCTGTAGTGCATGAGCTGAAGGCGAGCTGGAAACTGGTTCTTGCATGAAATCCTGTTGTGTTTGAAAGTCCTGAGGCTGTAAATCCTTCGACACAAGTAGAAGTAGAGTCATAGGAAATTAGCGATATACCCTCTCCTCTCCTGTGTGTGCATGTATGGATTCTAGATGAGATTACTTTTCCATCTGTAAGCTGCTGTATGGCAACTTTAAACCTGTCTTGGCACCACATCTGTAATACAAAATCCAGCTGCTAGAAGCACATTACTGAAACTTGCTACCTTGTTTTTAAATTAGCCCCTCGGGGTACATTCAATGTATCAGGAATTGCCAAGAGGTTAAAGCAGCCTGACAGTAGTGCAGACACATTTTTCTCTTAACTGTAGTAGAACCAAATGTAGTTTAGAAGTCTGTTTGCATGAGTCTGATGCCGTAGTCTGTGGTGCATGAGATACTTTCTCTGGTGATTGATTCCCTGAACAGACATCCTGATCAGTATGAATGTGAGAACTGAGGTAGATTTGTTCTTTGCTGTGTAGCTGTGCCTCCTCCCACCGATCTGCGCTTCACTAATGTGGGGCCTGACACCATGAGGGTGACTTGGACTGCCCCGACTTCCATCGTGCTGAGCGGGTTCCTGGTGCGCTACTCCCCTGCCAAGAAGGAGGACGATGTTGCAGAGGTGACAGTCTCACCCTCAGACAACATGGTCATCTTAACAAGTAAGTGAGTTAGCTACGTAAGTCAAACGTAAGAGGCCCCTCATCATAAAATCATAAGATTGCTAAAAGAAAAGACTTCGAAGGTCTGAGGTGAACCATCAACCCAGCACAACTGTGCTCACCACCAAGCTGTATCCCCAAGTGCCAAGTTCAGTCCACACACCCCCCTGAACACTTCCAGGGATGGTGAGTCCACATCTGACCAACCTTTCAGTGAAGAAATTTTTCCTGCTATCCAACCTCAACCTCCCTGAGTGCAACTTGAGGTCTTTTCTTGTCCCATCACTTGTTACCTAGGAG
Source organism: Mystacornis crossleyi (assembly GCA_013400655.1). Classification (NCBI taxonomy): domain Eukaryota; kingdom Metazoa; phylum Chordata; class Aves; order Passeriformes; family Timaliidae; genus Mystacornis; species Mystacornis crossleyi. The sequence goes on from VYZQ01079385.1 coordinate 2,763, forward strand.
AAGAGACTGACCCTCACCTTACTACAGCCTCCGTTCAAGTAGTTGTAAAGGGTGGGAAGGTCCACATGACACAAGATGAGGCGAAAAAAAAATTAAGTGTGGCCGGCCAAATTCTCAGCTGATCTAAGCTGATTTTGCTAGTAGCCTTTTACAAACTCACAGTAAATGGGATTTGGCCTCTAGCTTTACCCAAGTTAAAGCCAAACCACTGACAAGTTTTTTTCCTATCAATCCAAGGACAGTGATGAGTCAGGCTTATGAGGCAATCACATTGATTTGCAGCTGGGTTAGGTATTAACAGTAAATACATGTTGTTCACCTGGTTTGCCAATAATGTCAAGGACTTGCAGTGCAGAGGTTCAGGAAGGGGATCAGAATATGCAAAAGGTCATTGCACCTTTGACTTTGTATGCTGAGACCAGAAAACACATTCTGTTTGGAACCTTACAGGACATGGCAACAAAATGTAGGCATTTTCCAAAAGCTGACATTAATTTTTGGGGTAAAAGTTGTATTGTATTTATAGTTGGGGTTTTTTTTCTCTATCCTAGAATCAGGTTGGTTAAGTGAGACAATACCTGTTTTCGGAGTAAAAACTAAATCTGGAGCTTGTCTGACTTAGAATAGCTGTCTTGCCTTGGCCCTATTTCAGTTTATATCAGCTAAAGCTTTGGCCTGGTGCATAACTAAACTAGTAGATAACTAGAAGGGACCCTGTAAAGAGGTAATTGCTTCTCAACCAATCAGTCAATCTCCACAAACTAATGAAGCAATGACATAGGATATTGTGCTCCTTTAGCCTAAAAGCACTGCAAGGAACCACAATGCCACAAAAAGAACTGATTTAAACTTTTGATTGTCCTGGAGGCTCAGATCTTCCATCAAGCAAAACCTGATTGTCTCTTAAGTTAAAATGGTGTAGGTTGATTAACTTCTTGCTTTTAGCAAAGAAAAACGTTCAAATTCTTGTTCTTCAACTCCACAGACCTGCTCCCTGGTACTGAATATCTGGTGAGAGTCTACAGTGTTTCTGAGCAGCATGAGAGTGCACCTTTGTATGGAGTCCAGAAAACAGGTACTGGGATGCACGTGTGGTTAATGCCATCCTTAAAGAGTTCATTAACGGGACTTCGTTACTTTTTTCCTGTGATGATGCCAAGCAGTTTGGTTGAGCTCAGTCTCGTGTCTCTCCAAACACCCAGGTCTTGATTCCCCCACCGGCCTCGACTTCTCGGATATAACCGCGAACTCCTTCACCGTGCACTGGATCGCTCCTCGTGCCACCATCACGGGCTACCGGATCCGCTACCAGCCGGAGCAGGGCGGGGGCCGGCCCAAGGAGGACCGTGTGCCCCCCTCCCGGAACTCCATCACCCTCACCAACCTGCTGCCAGGCACCGAGTATGTGGTCAGCATCATCGCCATCAGCGGCAGGGAGGAGAGCCTGCCCTTGGTTGGCCAGCAGACCACAGGTGAGCCTTGTGGGAACGCTGGATTTGGAGTGTCCTCTAGCAAAGTAGTTGCTGGTAAACCACATCTCCCCTAGCAGCTTCACTCACGAGGAAATGCCTGTGTACTGAGGTAGGGCCTGATTTAGAGAAAGGTGGTAGGACCCATGCTACTTTCAGATGTTTCTAGGGCCAGCAGAACTATTTTCATAAATCCAGTCCAATGCCGTATGGTTTTTAACCAGATACATCTTTTTGGAGAGGAGTGTCCGCTGAGCCAGAGGACAGACAGATGAGTAGCAGAGGAGCATGGTATAAGTGGAGTGTGTAGCTGATGTTGAAACTCTCTTCTCAATTCTGTTTTTCTAGTGTCTGATGTTCCAAGGGATCTGGAAGTCACTCCTACCAGCCCGACCAGCCTCAGGATTTCCTGGGATGCTCCTGCAGTGACAGTCAGATACTACCGGATCACTTATGGTGAAACAGGTGAGGGCAGGCTGTGACAGCCAGTCACAAACTAGAAACTCTGTTCTGAGGCCATTAGAGAGCAATTAGCAAAGGCACCTTGGACTGGAGCAGACCTATAGGTGCCTTTTTTAAAGAAGAGCAAATCATATTTTGTCTACCCAAAAGAAAGAGCGTCTGAAGTATTCCAGTAATTTTAGAAGTGGTTCTGTGTACGTATTTCATTCTTGGAATAGTCAAAATGACTTTGGCCCAACAACCACTGAAATCAACAGGGTCCTGTCTTCAGTTTGATGCATATAGGACTGTCCTGGTTTTTGTAGTGATTTTAAAGGCGTGCTTTACAGATCCATTACACTTCTTTTTAAACCTACTCTTCCAAGGTGGAAGCAGCCCTGTGCAGGAGTTCACAGTGCCTGGCACCGTGTCTACTGCCACCATCACTGGCATCAAACCTGGTGTTGAATACACCATCACCGTGTACGCTGTAACTGGCCGTGGAGACAGCCCTGCCAGCAGCAAGCCAGTCACTGTCACCTACAGAACAGGTGAGACCTCATTAAACCAAACAGGACAAAAAAAAACCCCACAGCTTTGTGTTGGTTTTTCCCCATAAATGTGTATCACTGATCCCTGGTTTCTTTTAGAAGCCACGGGCTGTAAAGCCATCAGTTTCCCTGGAGCTGTGTATCTTGGTGACCCAGCATAATTGAGATGGCGCAGAAGGGGATCGTGGACTTGGAGGAGGGAAACTCTGTGGAGTCCAGATGGGAATAAAAGCAGTGCTTGACTGCTCACTGCAGAGTAGAAATCCTGTTGGGCTCTCCTATTGTGGAGTCACTGCTGGCTTAACTTTAGTGCTTCACTGTCAGATTGTGATCCTGAGGAGACCTAACCTTCTAACTCCAAGACTGTTCTCACTCGCGATTTGGATATAGCCTAATCCTACTCCTGCTGTAGCTGCAGATAAAGGCATTTAGTAGCCTTTGAAACAACAAAAATCCTCAACTAACACTGCTATGAGATCAGTCACCCACATATCATGGTTAAGGCTTTTTTGCTCTAGGCTATCATGAGGAACAAATAAATAGTAACATCTGTTTTCTCTTCTAAGCAGTGCGGTCTAGAAAATGAAGAGCTAGCTGAATAAAATTCAGGCAGGACACAGCAGTGGAGGGAGGGTTTCCTGTACCAACCTACTCAGAAAAATTGTTTTTGTTGCCCAGAAATAGACACACCATCCCAGATGCAAGTCACTGATGTCCAGGACAACAGCATCAGCATCAGATGGCTCCCTTCAGCATCCCCAGTCACAGGGTATCGGGTGACTGCTGTCCCCAAGAAGGGACATGGGCCCTCAAAAACGAAAAATGTCCCTGCAGGTAAGAGTCATGTCATCCTTCACTGGATCCGTAAAGAATGCAAGATGTGACCATCTTGCTCAAACTAAAATCTTGCTGCTGCTTGTACTTTTTCTTGCCATCCTGATAATTTTCAGTTGTGTCTCCTGCAGGAGAAGCTAGGGCAGATTTTTCCCCAGAAGTTTCCTATTTCTTTGACACCACTGTACTGCAAAAGTTTATTCTTGGCAGCCTCGGTGTGCCTGAAAAGGACCTGCATTTCAAAGAAAGACCATTGGATTTTCTAGCATCCAGCAAAACTTGCTCTGAAATCCTTCTGGAGGTCACATAACGTGAGCTTTGGTCCTAGCGTGGACTCAGTCACATACACCACAGGTTTATAGTGCAGTACCTGTGGAACCTGCCGTGTCAGCTCTCAGGAGCACTGCATTTTGTGGGATCAGCAGAGCACTTGGAGATGCTTGTGATGCAGCTGAGTTGATGGTCAGTCTTGCCCTGGAAAGCGACGAAAGCTGGTCTCCCTGTGCTTTGTTGTACCCACTGTGCTAACCTGCCCTTTCAGCTGTGGAGCCTTGGAGTAGGTACAAATTGTAAATTGAGAAGCATGGTGCAGTTTAAAGGCAAATGTAATTTGTCGATCCCACCTTATTTTAGTGACACTTCTTCATGGTATGGCTTAGACCATTCATTCAAGGCTACTTTGAGGCCAGCTCTCTGCAGCTTTGTGCTGTTCTTTCTGACTGATGGTGTTCTTTCCTGCCAGATCAAACTCAAGTCACTATTGAAGGTCTGCAGCCCACAGTGGAATACACGGTCAGTGTCTTTGCTCAGAATCAGAACGGAGAGAGCCTGCCCTTGGTTCAGACAGCTGTCACCAGTACGTATTTCACTTCATGGGAACAAACGCGTGTTTTCTGTTGATGTCTGAACCTACCACCACGTTCCCAGGGAAAGCAAAAGCCAGGGGCCTGGTCTCCAGGAGAGTGTGAGGTGGTCTGCCCTGTGAGAAGTACCACGCACCTAAACTGCAGATGCTGGCACAAACGCAGTTCCTCTGCCTCAAACACTGCCAAAATGCAATTTCCCACCCCTTCAAAATGCTGCGCTTCTCATTTTCTTTCACTAAAGCCACGAAGTCTTTTGGGGTTTTGTTTGCCATCAGCCAATCAATGGATAAAATGTGCCAAGATCTCCTTTGTGTGGAGCTGGGTGGCAAAGGTGATTGCTGTTAAGGGACTGGACTGGGCTTGGGAGCACTTGCCCTGTGTGAGGGAGTAAGGGAAACCATGTGGGTTATACCAAGAACTTGGGGTGAAGCACTGCAAAAGAAAGGACTGGGGTGCTCTGAACAAAACAGCAATCTGCTCTGGTCACAAAAGGGACACAAGAGAGACCTTGTAACTCAGGGGTATCTCTGAGGTAAAGTGCCTTTTGAGAGACACCTCTGGGGTTGGGATTTGTGTGGTTGTTATTCCCCTGCTCAAGCTTGTATTCAAAACCACAACTCAGCCCCAAACACTACAGACAGGAGGAGCTTCTCCAGAGCTTTGCAGAGATGGGTGAAGTCCGCATTCAAACCAACAAATCACCTTTGCCAACTAGAAAAATGTAGAAAATTGAGGACTAATACAACATGGCAAATGAAAAATTTGAAACCTTATAGAAAAGCATGATTTTGATCCAATATAAAAATGACATGCTTGATCCTCCCATTTTGTGTAATAGATGGGTGTATTTCTGGGACAGTCGCTTCAGATTTCTGAGGAGCAAGGCTTACTTCCCCTTCTGTCCAGCACTGAGCTCCCACCTTGCCAGGAAAATCCCATGAATTGTTTTAATTGGGAGGTGTGCGTATCACCCAGCTGCACCTGTGGACATTCCCTGTGCACTCAATACAAAGCTGAAATGTTTCTAACTGATTTTACAATATAATGTGCTGAGTAATTTTGCTTTCTTGATGAGTGTGTTAATTGGGTATTAATTTATGAAAGAAAATAGCGGGATGGACTCTCCTTGGGCTGGCACTTTGCACAGCAGCTCACAGTGGTGAACAGCAAGTGCACCATGAACCCGAACTTAGAGTCAGATGGGTTCTCTGGCTGCCTTTAGCAACCATTTACAGGGGAGAAATGGGTCTTCCCATTTCTTTTTTTCTCTTGTCCGCTTTTCAGGTAGCTTAATGCTACTAGAGTTGTGTGAAAGGGGTTTTGGTGCCAAGTGGACTCAAAAATAGGTAAGAATTGGTGTCCTGGCTGCTTTGAAAATGGCAATGCAGGTCCTTTTGGTTTCAGCAAGGCCAAGATTGCCTTCCTGCTGCCTGGCACCTGCAAACTCAGCCTTAGGGATGTGAGCATGTGTGCAAGGTGCAGCACAGAGGAGAATCCAGTGCCCCCTTGCCACGCCAAACTGAAAACTGCTTTGCATGTAATCAAAATGCTTTTTATTTTTCTCACCCACAACCTGCTTTTTATCACTTAACCTCTTACCGTTAATTTGCCTAACAGACATTGACCGCCCTAAAGGACTAACATTCACTGAGGTGGATGTTGATTCCATCAAAATTGCTTGGGAAAGCCCGCAGGGGCAAGTCACCAGGTACAGGGTGACCTACTCAAGCCCTGAGGATGGAATCCATGAGCTATTGCCGGCCCCAGGTGGCGAAGAAGACACTGCTGAGCTGCATGGCCTCAGGCCAGGTTCTGAGTACACTATCAGTATCGTTGCCATATACGATGACATGGAGAGCCTGCCCCTCACTGGGACCCAGTCCACAGGTACAGCTCCCACCACCCCCAGCAGGCCATGGCAGCAGCGGCTTCTGCCCCGAGGGGTAAAGTGTGCTTCCATGTGCAACTGGTGCTCCTCGCCGGGGCAGCCCAGGGGATGGGATTGCTCCTGAGGGGTGGCTTAGCTGGGGCTAGAGAGCTGCTTGCCAGCAGAGTCAGCCTGCATACACATCAGGGAAGGCAGGAAAGAGAGCAGGCTTGAAGGAGCAGATCCTAGAGAAAGGAGGGAGGGGTTGTCCAGTGGTGTTCTGTCCCTGGTCACGGAGCTTTGATCCACGGTGAGCGCTCTGAGCACTCCTGCCTTGCCTTTAGGTTATGGGACACCTGAAAGTGCAGGTAGTGACCAGCAACAGAGATGAGGGCAGCTTTCATCCCCTGGGGGTTTTGCTGTTGGATGGAGCCAGCGATCAGCAGGAAGGGCTAGGGGATTGCTGAACCCTTGGGTCTCGCAGAGCCTGCAGATCCCTCACTGGCACTGCCCTAGAGACCACAGGTCACTGCATGCCCACACCCTGCACCCTCATCACCTCCACGAGAACAGGAGAGTCCCTTCTGTGCCGGGCTAATCCAGCTACAATTCCATGCATTGAAAATTCCTTGATGAAAGAGGAAGATTACTGTGAGGAAGTAGCTTAACAATGCTTCCAGTAATATGGAATCCATTGCAAGCTTGCAGCATTACCAGATGTGACTTTATTACAAAGATGGGTAGCACCTGTGTAATAAAGGTCTCCCATTCATTTGTGGCTGAAAGGTTGGCACTTTAATTCCAGGAGTGGAATGATTTCAGTGGGTCCTAGTGTACAGATTTGCTGTGCTAAACTGAAGCAAAGTGATGTAATGATGGAACAGCTGGCTGACTGCCTGCCAGAAATACCAGTATAGCACTTTTTCAAACCCACCCTCTGTGGTTCCTTTTGTGGGCTGTTCAAAGGTGGATTTGAAGTCGTTCTAGACTTTCCACTGACTTTTGTGGGCTTTAGATTGAGCTTTGAGCAAAGCCAGAAGGAAGGAGTATCCTGTATTTCCACTTGGGAAAACTGGAAAGCTTTGATAGCAATGTGCCATAGTGGGCACTGTGGTAAGGTATACCTTTGTTCTGTTTACAGCCCCAGGCTTACCAACAGTAAGGCAAGAAAATATTTCAATGGACACTCCTTGTTTTAGGCAAACATTTGTTTGTAAGGATATTGGATGTGTTAGCTTGTGAACAGTCTCTTGTGCGATGAGCCTGACGGCCACCACAGCTCTGCTTTTCCATTGCCTTGCTCGCTGTGTAAGTGGCTGTAAAATGCTTCCCCTCTCCATTTGCAGTATTTTTATATCTTCTCTGCAATTCCTGAGCCTGCTTCCTACTTGCTTTTGTAAATCATCCGTTGTATTTTAGAAACGAACAGACAGGGGCAAGTGGAGCAGGACTAAACCGTGAGCTGTGTGATGAAAAGCAGAGACTGGTAGAATAATTAAAACAGACTGGCCTACTAGAGATTTAAGCACCTTCCCAAGACTTTACCTTATACCAAAGCAAATGTCATTGCTCACTTAACTTAAGGGTCGAGGCATTGATATCGCCTTACTTCTGCTGAAAAGTGTTACTGTAGATTTGAGAATGTCCTCCTGAGTACCGTGTCCCCTCCCCTGGTGCTTTATGCCTGTGTTTGCAGAGGGCACTCCACTTTGCTGGCCTAAACCTGTCTCATGTTCAGGACAGAATATTTTCTTACCCAAGATTGTCTCTTTTTAAACTCACTGTGTGCCAATCTGGATTTTTGCAGCAATTCCACCTCCAACAAACCTGAAGTTTACTCAGGTAACTCCCACCGGTCTCACCATCAGCTGGAATGCACCCAACGTTCGCCTCACTGGCTACAGAGTCAGAGTGAACCCCAAAGAAAAGACTGGTCCTATGAAAGAAATCAACCTTTCTCCAGACAGCACGTCTGCAGTCGTGTCTGGCTTGATGGTAACTTTTTTCTTTGTGTTGTGGGAAGAATACTTTGGAAGCAATTTCAGATTCCTGGGTCAGGAACTTCAATTGGAGTAGATCGTTACAGCTCCTGAGGGTCTGGCTCTGAAGCTGAGGGCAAGTCAGACAGCAGCTACTCAGTACTGTAGTTTTTTTAAAAGGCAAGTAATGGGCCTGTTGAATCTGCATTCTACCCCCTTCTTCATCTAGCACAGAGAGAGTGGATGCCTAATCAAATGCAAATTATCAGGTTCACAATCAAAAGTAACCCAGCAAAATGCTTTTACTCATCTTTCACAAAAGAGGTCAGATAAAGTGATCGAAGGTGGAGATTTCAAGCTGTGATATGGGAGCTCTGGCAGTCTATTGCCTATTTTTAAGACATCTGCAAAATATAAGTTAAAAATGCAAGTCTTCCGTGAGTAGGCTTAAATTTGCTATACAGCCATCTTCTCCACTGGAAACATTTCAGGAGTTCCTGAACTGGAGAAGGCTGCAAATCACTGCTTTTATGGTTCCTACAATCTTAAAACGCTCCTGATCTGTTTTTAAGGAGTTTTATGAATCATTTTCAGAAATGAGCCTTAAAAAACATTCTAATCTAAGTGGACCCATGGTCTGATGCAGCCAAGGACAAAAACCCCTGTGCTGTTACTTTCACAATTCTCTTTTATTCATATTACATTTTACTTATGATAGCAAATGGCATCCATTAACCCTGGGAAAAATAGGAGGGAAATTAAGAGTTTTTCTGAAGAATCAGCTTTGAAGCACAGGTTTGAAAATGAGGGGTGATAAATAAGCTTCTTCCAGGATTTCTTGTGCTTCTGAGTGTGCACTTGTGCACTGCCTGTCAGAGTCCATGTCTGCTCTTCTATTACAGCTGGAAATAATTAGAATTATCCCATCAATCCTTCCCTGATTTATTTTAAGGTTTCCTGTGGCAGTAAGTGGTGACTGAGAAATGTGGCTCCACCAAACCCTGAGTGAGGGCAGGAGTATTTCACTTTGTGCTGCCTTGTAATGTGGTGTAACTCTGTCCATTCTAGGTAGCAACCAAGTATGAAGTGAGTGTGTATGCCCTGAAGGACTCCCTGACCAGCAGACCAGCCCAGGGGGTGGTCACCACCCTTGAAAGTAAGTGGTGGCCCTCCTGAAATGACCACTTAGTGCTGTGTGGGTGCAGAGGCCGGGAGCCTGCTCTGTGTCCAAAGTGGGGCTCTGTCCAAAGCTCCATCCCAGGCTTCACCAGCACTTGGCTGATGATTCCCAGTCCCCACTGTACTGACAGGACCCCTTTTCCTTGTGGTGCAGATGTGAGTCCCCCTCGCAGGCCCCGGGTGACAGATGTCACCGAAACAACCATCACCATTACCTGGAGAACCAAGACTGAGACCATCACTGGCTTCCTTGTGGAAGCCATCCCTGCGGGTGGCCAGAACCCCATTCAGAGGACCATCAGCCCTGAATTCAGGAGTTACACTATCACTGGTAAGTGAGGGCTTCTGCAGCTGCAGGGTCATATCAGAAAGTACACTGGGTTCTTCTTTTGGGATTGAATATGCTTGACAAGAAATACTATAGGAACAAAAGGTGGGAAAAAACATTTGAGATACCAAGACTAGGCTTCAAGAAGAGGTTATTGAAAGACATTCTGATGGCCATCTTAGGTGGCTTCCTCTCATTAGCTAACATTTGTGTTTCAATTTCATTT
>VYZQ01079396.1:0-25274 GCA_013400655.1 Mystacornis crossleyi
GCCGGGCCGGGCCGTGGGAGGCGGGCAGCGGGTGTGAACCGCCGCTCGCTGTGGCCCCGCAGCCCTGGGCGGGTCGGGGGGTGGCGGGGGTGCCCTGGGGGGCTGAAGGGAAGGCACCGTATCCCCGGTGCCGTCTGGGGTCGGGGCATCCCCCTGGACCCTATCGGGGTCACGGTGGCGGTACTGGGACGTCGCTTGCCGGAGAGCTCTGCTCCGGCAGCACGGCGCAGACCGCTTTTCAAAAGGAGAAAACCACAATCTTTGGGCCGTGCCCCTTTCCCAGACTGTGAAGTTGAGAGTTTGACCAGTGTTTTATGAAGAGGGTACTGAGACTTTACCCAGCCAACGGACCCGGGAGTAAACTGTAACCAAATGCTCAAATGTAGCACAGGAAAATTTTCAACACATCCGGAGTGATTGCTGTTTTTCCAGAGAATCCCAGGGTAGCTATGGGAAAAGGCTCTAAGCCTTGCTTTGTGTGTGTGTGTGTATTAGACAAAGACTCGGAAGTCACAGTTTGGATCTCACATTAAAAAATAGCTCAAGATCTTTGCAATTTATTTTTTCCTCAACACAGTTATGTTTCAGATTTTGTTTTCCTACAGGTAACTTTTTACTATTTTCTTTATCCATTACCAGTTCTGTACCTGTGGTTACAGTAACCACTGACACTTTCATGAGGAGTCACGGAGATGTTGGATACACTTTCCAGTTAGCCTGGGTGAAGCAGGGTGGTAGGAATTTCTCTTCACAGACTTGCAACACAAACGGATGGCATGTGCCAGGGTTACGTACCTTCACTGGGCAGTATTTGATACTGATGTCTCTACTTAAATCGGAATTTGCTATGTTCAGTGTTTCCCAGTTTTGAAAATGATAAAGGAATCTTTCCAGAGTAGAAAACCTATTCCTAGTAGCAGAGGGAAGGGTGAATCTCTGGTGGATGCAGCATCCTGGTGGCAGCACAGGCCTCTAGGGAAGAGTGTAGGGACATTGTTTTATTTTTCTGACTCCTCTACCAAGCATTAGAAACCTGTGGTTTCCCTAGCTGCCCAGGTATTGAAACTGCCTTATTTCCCTAATTTGCTTTGTCAGTATGTGGTTTAACTTCATGATAGGCAAGACAGCAGGAAAGAGGAAGTCTGACATTTCTACTGTCTTATTTTTGTGCCATCCTCTTTCCTGTATCTAACATGGAGACTGTATTGTTCCCTTGCTTTTGTTGCTGACCACTTCCTTTGAGGCAAAGAATTGTCAGCAGTAGTTTCATTCTTACCCAGCTTGGTCTGTAACTTTGTACACTTTTTAAAACGGTGGCATAGCACAGGAGACAAAAATATAGGTGATATGGTTAGTTGTGGGCACTAATTACAGCAGATGCTCTACAGCCAAAGGTATGTTTTGGAATATGAATTCCATAAACCTGTGCATAGGGAGTGGTGGGACACACTAAAGGCAGGGCAGTATTTAGAAACAGTCAGAATTCCCTAGCAGGAGGCCCTGTGAACTGTTCCATGATCTCAGCTTCTGGATCATCCCTGTTTCTCTGTGTTGGATTTTTTGAGATGCCTCTTGGGGTAAAATCTGTCCTTTTCCCCTGCCTGCAGAACAGCATCTGAAGAGCTGAGTGGTGAGTAGAGTGCTGAAGATCGCTGTGGTTCCCCACTCTTTGGGAGGACAGTAGGTTGCTGCTGTTCCTGCAGCACATCTGCCCTTGGCTCAGCTCCTGGTTTGTGCTGTGGTTCCTTGTAGAGCAGGTGCTGGAACAGCCATGCTGTCCAAGAACACAGCTGGCAGCAGCATAACTCAGCTTTCCCAGGTCATCCTGGGGAGGAAAAGCAGGAGTATCTTTCCTGGCTGGTGTCATCATGGTGTCCCTGATGACACATGGGTTTTTGTCTGTACCTTGTATGACTGTAGGCAGTATTCACTGGCTGTCAATTGATTTCTGAGGGGTATGAGTTCAGCCATGTTCTTTTCTAGTTTTGGACATAGCAGCTTCAAGACTGAGGTGAACACTTAACTGATGGAGCCAGAAGAAACCTCCCTGCAGGCAGGTTACCAAAATTCCCAGTGCACCAACTTTGGAAGCACTGGGTTGTTCCCAGCCAGGACTTGCTTGCTCTATTGTTTGCCTGATGAGGTAAGGTACTTTCTGCTGTGTTCCTAATTGTGGCTGAGTTGGTGCTGTTACACGGCTGGCTGGTGTTTGAAATGCCAGCAGAAAGATGGAAAAAACTGATTACTCTCAGTGCTCAAAGTGTTACCAACACCCTCTCCCTTAAAAAGGACTTTTATGGTAATTGCAGCACTGATGCACAAGATTTTCTTGGTGGTCCACCAGGATACTAATTGATGTCTGCTGGATTTTTGCTGCCTGTAGCTTGCATGAGGCTATGCTTAAAGAGCTGCAGTTGCAGCAGTAACCTCAGGAGAGAGACAGGAGTTAAACCTTGCCACTCTGCTTCACCTTTTGTGTGATAAAAAAGGTTCCCAGAAATCTGGGGTGTGACTGCTCTGAATAAAGACCAAACCTCTTACTGGGACAAACAGCTCCATAATTCCTTTTAATTGCTCAAGTAAGAAATAATTTCTCCTCTGGTGTTCTGCGTTCGGTATCCCTGGTTGGCATGGGCTGTTCTCGGATTGCTAGTGCCCATCACAGTGCTCAGGTGCTCTGGCAGGAAGGTGCTGCCAATGATGTTCGCAGTTTTGCTCAGAGTGCAAGGCAACGCCTCATTCCTTAGGGGATTTTGACTGCTTCTGCTGAAATAGATGCAATTTCTATGGCCAAATAGAAAATATGGACAAATTCAGAGAAAACTTCATAGTGTTTTGCCTTGGTGATGCCATCAAAATCAATTTAAGCATTTTACTCGGGTGGGTTTTTTTCAAAAGGAGGACATAGCTATAATCCTGGATACTAGCTGTATCTAGGAAAGGGAGAAGACCAGTTTTTAGGGGGCAGAGAAGCTTTAGCAGTAGTATTTAATCTTCAGATTACTACTACCAAGAGCTTTACAGTCACTTTTAGAGTGTGAGGGGTGGGAGGTTGCGGGCAGAAGGGCTAAACTGCACGGGCTATGTTAGTTTCGTGGCTGCTCTCTGGGAAGCTGCTGCTGTGGGTGCTGTCCTGCAGCCAGTCACCAGTGAGGAGAGGGCATTTCCCACAAAGGCTGAGTTTTGTTTACTGGACTCTGTCTGCTCTGAAATGGGGGAAGGAAAATACTTCATTCTGTGGAGATGCTGAGTAGTTGCTGAGAAAAGTCCTTGGTCTTTGTTTCTTCTCTTCCTTCCATTTTCCTCTGGTTTTACCAGGTGTAAAATACAATTGTTAGAAGTTTACATGGAGGGGGAGTGTCAGTTTTCCTGTTGAAGAAAATATCAAGGGTCTGATTGTGAAAGGAAAGGGGAAATTGAAGAATGCCACATGGCTTCCACCTTCCTGTATTTCACCCCATCAGAACTGCCTCTGCTGAGTGACCACTTTGTGTCTGTTGATACTTGCTAAATGGAGAATGATTTTAACAAATGATTCTGCCCTTACTCACAGGGACCCCTCAAGAGGATGATATTACTCTGGGGGGAATCAGAAGGACACGTCCATTAGGGCTAATTTAATAGTTAATCAAGAGTTATTTAGAAATCTCTTAACACAGAATCCAAAGAGCAATGGAATAAAAATCCTGAAATTTACGTTCTTGTTCTTAGTGTAGCCTCACTTTGACTTGATTTGGCCTGTAGTCATCTGATTGTTAAATATTAATACATTTCATTTTTTATTTGCCTCTGAATATGTTACTGTAGATCGTCTCACACTTGAAACCTGCAGAGTTCTTTTATGTGAAGTATTTTGAACTTCTCAAATACAAAAAAAAAAATTAAATCAGCAGCATAGATAGGGATTAATTCTGGACCTTTCTGATTGGTATCATGGCTGGAACAACAGTTTGTTGATGTTTATGGCCAATCTGCCCCGTGCCAGTTCTGCTCAGGAATATAAATTATCTTCCAGCACCAATGTGGTGCTGATGCCAAGGACATGATCTTGACTGCTTCCTAACTTAGCTTTGAACATCTGAGCTGTGAAGAATGAGGAATGTGCTGCATCTAACCTGGAGCTGTTGGCAGCCACCAATGTCATTAATCCAGTGAGTGGAGAAGCCAGCACAGGTGACTGGACAGCTGGAGCTGTTTTCTCTACACAGGAGGGGCAAAAAGACCTCTGAATAGCTCAAGGAAATGCTTGGTGTTGTTGGAGCAGTCAGAGATCTGCTTCCCTAGTGCTTCCTTCAGCACATGTTACACTTGACCCTGCCAGCGCCACACGCCAATAGCAGTCAAGTCATTGTCCCCAGTGGCAGATTAAACTGCTTGGCCATTGTTGAGAGACCAAGATTTTCCTCTCTCACCCTGTTTAAATGACTGCTTGGATGTGCAGCCAAAGTAAATATGAGCTAATAAAAACTAGAGCTAACACATGCAGACTCGTTGTTATGGATGAACTATAGCACAAAGATGCACAAGTTTTGCTGGCAGCTTTTCTGCTTAAGTTTTGAAGCTCAGTTACCTGAAATAGATCAGATATGGATCAAGTATAACTTTCTTTTTATTGCAATAGGGAAACTGTATTAATGTGTATCTTCAGAATAAGAAAGGCGTCTGTTAGGCTGCTGAGGATCTAGTACCTGCCTTGCAAGGTACAGGGCACCAGCCCCAGGTGGGCACTTCCTCACCTGAAAGCTGGAAGTGCTGTAGCAGTCCATGCAGCTTCAGAATACTCTTCTGTATTTCCCCACGGTCACTTTCCTTGTTGGCAATAAATGCATTTTCAATTGACTTTTTCAGGGCCTCAGCGTGCAGCCTGTGAGGGCCACTGCCCTAAGGTAACACTGAGATCTGTAGTCTGCTAGAGGCTGGAAGGATAGGAGATATCTATGTGGCTCTTGGAAGTGTCCCAGTTTACAGTAAAGGGGAAAATGAGATTGGGAGAGTATCACTGTGGAGTGAAAGGGATGGGATTACGCCTGTATTCCTGAGATGCAGTGCTGTTGGACACCTGAGTTACAGATGGTGCTGCAGTGAAGAGCTGGAGAGGTCTGTAATTGTCTGGGAAGAAAGCTGGTTTAAGTGCCTATATATTACCAGCACACATACTCACTGTGTGTCTGGAGAGGGCTGACCAATTGAAGTCCTTCTACAGTGGCTTTCTTTGCTTTTCCCTTCCTGAGGCCTTTGGCTCTGGAGGGACAGTGTGGTCCTGCACCCTGTCCTTCAGACCCTTCTGCTGTTGAATGGTCTGTGGTGACCAAAAGGTTAGAGAGACCTGAGGGCTGAGAATGTGATATGGCATTAAAGGATTAATGGCTACTGAGCAATAATTACCGTAAATTATGCAGAGTAAGTCCAGATTTAGGAACAGTTTTACCTCTTTCATTCCAAGCCAGTCATGGCTCATGCTGACAGCACACCTGGAAATGAGGTAACAGTAATCTGCCCACATTGTTCAGATCTGCTGGGGCTTGGGCACAGACGTAGTATGTGTTTTCCCTGCTCCTGGGCAACCTTTGTTCTCCTGCAGCCAGGAAGTCTCACTATGGGATAAGACAGGGTGCTTCTGTTCCTTTCTTGAGAAGGACACTGTTAATCCACCTGTGGTGTGACTTCCCTGAGAAATTCCCTTTCCAGATGCGACCATCTCACTGTTACTGCAGTATGAGATAGAAACACTTCCAGTGCTGCCTAAATATGTTATTTAGGTCAGTTGCAAGGAAGATGGCAACGTGAATCAGAGAAGTTGGAAGAGAAAGAAAGTCACTAGACAGCATCTTGACAGCCCCTGCCAATGCGGGGATTTTCCCTGCCGATGCAGAAGCCCAGCTGGAGCACGCATTTGTTGTCTTGTTCTTTTGGTACGGTCCTGTGGCTGGGAGCTGGACTGGCGATGAAGAAGTGGGCTGCAAAGACAGACCTTGCCTTTGCCACTCTGTATCAGCACCTAGATCCTTGCGGGTGTATGAACTAAACTCTGAAAGAGAGAGAACAAGGTCTCCTCATCTCTCTGGAAAACAAGATATATCTGGAAAACAGTTATATAAACTGACTGCATCCAGTTTGGGTGAATGAGCCTCCAGAAGATGGTTTTACAGAGGCACATTCATCATGATGTTGTTGTTACATTGACCAGAGCAGCTCGGGGGATGTTCCCACCCCAGTAATCGGCGTGTGGTGCCCAGTACACTACAGCAGCTCCAAGGGGCCCTGTGGGTGCACAGGGAATACAGCAGAGCCAATGACCTGAATGTGCTGGAGGGCTGTCAGTGATGGTGGGAAACCCCTGAAAATATCCTGTTGGGCAGGGCTCTGCCAGACACTCCATTTCCCTTCCCAAAGGAAGTAGCCTGAATTTACCCAGTGCTCTATAGAGACCTGTAAGCTAAAACAAATTATTTTTACACAGTGGAAAGCATTGAGACCAACCTTAACTGATGAAGCAATTGGTCAGCTTTTAGCCTCAAGGTCCCTAGTCCCTCAGGGCTTTCCTGAATAATGGCTTGGGTCGGTTTCCCAGAAAGATTCTCTTGGATATGTGCTATTGGCAATGCTCTGGCTCATTACTAGCTGTTTTATTTTTCCAAGAGCCAGCTCTCGTTAGCTTCGTTCTCACAGTATTGTTTTCTTTCTAGAAGAAGCTTTTGCTGGCTCCCCTAAACTATCACATGGGAATTGCTTACTAGCTTAGATTTTTTTTGTTTGTTTTGACCCAAAGCTGTGCTTTGCTCCCCTCTGTAACACTGCCAACATAATTTCCAGTTTCTTTTAAGCATATGTTTTGCAATAATATCTAAAGTCTTGGCTCCAAGTAACTGCCTTACAGAAAGATTAGTATCTTTTTAACGAAGGAATTGAGAAGCAAATAGTGAGAACAAAAGCAATATCTTGAGAGCCTGTAAGACTATCCTGACCTTTCCCAAAGGCCTCAGCCTGGCCTTCAGTGTTTAGCAGATGGCAGAAATCAGGGTGGACTTCGATTTGCAGAGGCCTCTGCCTTGCCGCTGTGTTTGCGGGAAATGTGCTCAGCACATTGTGGCCATCTGGGCTTGACTGTACTATTCTGATAATCCCTAGGGAGCCTTCTCCAGCAAAGTTCATCCCTGATGGAAATCCTCTTTGGCTGACCTTGTAGAAGGCTAGTATTAGCAGTGTGGATTTTTGAGATTTGACAGCAGCATTCCTCATAGGAAGAAGATGGGCTTGGGAAATGCTTTGTCCTGGCCAGGAAGAAAGGTGCCACTCACCAGGTATCCACCTGGGCACACAGCTGGAATTACACAAGAGAGCGAGTAGGTTAGTGTTAACGTTTTCTAAACTTCAGGGGGAAGTGTTACAGAAATGCAAAGGCCATCAGAAAACCAACTGGAAAATTGCCTTGCTTTAGATGGAAGAACCAGATGTGGGGGGGTTGAACCTGGAGCCAAGAGTCTCAAAATTGCAAGGGAGCTGAGTAACTGGCCACTCACAGGGAGGCAAGAGTTGGATGAGGGGTTCCTGACAGGAGCCGGAATCTTCATCTGGATCTAAATGAAGGTCTGCTTTTCAGAAGAACTGAGCTGGCTTTGCCTGAAATCAAAAGAATGATTGGGTGCTCAGCATCCCTGGAACTGAGAGGTCAAAATATAGGCTGCTAAATTCAAGAAACAAGGCAAGAACTAAACCAAACTCTCTCCCGGGCTGTGTTCTGAATCTGTAACTGCTCTGCCTCAGATATTTAGCATTTCAGGTGTGGGAGGGTGTATCCCAGCTTGAGTGGCCAGTCCCACAGGCTGTGCTGTCCTCAGGGAGCAAGATGTCTGCATTTCACTGTGAGTCTCGCATGTGTGTCTGCAGATTCATGTTTGCTTCTAAATCACACACTCTCTGCTCATGACCCACTCATGATGGGCTGTTGGACCTGTGGCACCCATTTGTATTCTGCTCCCTCCTGCCTGTCCCTGGCCATCCACAGCGACAAGTCTCAACCCTTTTCTTGGCCTTTTGACTCCTCAGCTGTGCAGGATCTTGCTGTGCAAGATCTGTGTAGATCTTGCTCCAGGCTGCTTGTGAATCATACTCCCAGGAGAGTTTGTATGATGGTGCCACAGAGGCTCCTCTCCACGTCTGTCCCATTGCAGTTTATCCCTGTGTTGCCCAGGCAAAAGACTCTCCTAGCTCTCGCGCCATGCCAGCTCTGCTGGCCAGCCCTCATCTGCCACACTCTTGAGAAATCTTAGTGGAGATGTCGACCTGGCAGATGGAAGATGTTACCTCATTCCACAAAAATGCTTTGTTATTGAGAAAATGGAAACTGTCTGAGGTTTGGGAGCTGAACAGTCATTGGTGTCTGTTTTAACCGCAGTTTGGTGGTGACTGCTCAGAAGTTCCTTTCTCTGACCATTTTCTTTTCCTACACCCATAATCTTCAAGCCATTGGAGAGCTGCAATGACTTAACTCATTAGCTGAGCAAATGTTGAATTCTGTTACATGCTCTGCAGAAACTTCACTAGAACTTCAGCATCTTCCAGCAAAACAAAAATGATGAGCCAAGAAATAACCCTTCGCAAGCTGTTGGCCAGAGAAGTGATCCCTGTGGATGCTAAGCCAAATTCAACCCTTTTTACAGTTTCACCTGTGCCTCTTGTTTACTTGACTTTGAAAAGCTCTATGAAGATTATGCAGGAACTTCTTGGAGAGAAAAAACATGCTTGGAGACTTAGGTGTTGTAATTCTTAAACACAGGTATCTGAACCTCAGTCCTGAAGAGAAATTTCTTTTCATCAGTTTTTAAAAGCAGATTTCAGCATTGTGGATTTGAGAGCATAGGAGAATAAAAAAATAGGGGTGGAAGTGTTTGCAAGCTGGTTTTCATATTGCTGTGAATAATGACTTGGGTTAGTCCAGAAGAGCATTAACCTAAATGCAGGCCTTGTTTTACTTAACATTTGTGAAACTGGCATCTGATACCTCTTTTTGAGAACCTTCCACAAGCATTAATCACCAGCACCCTAAGAAAACCAAGAGCAGCAGCTTTTTGGAAATAAAATGAACACTTTAGTTATGTATTTTTAAACTAATTAATCTTGGCAGGACAAATGATTGTCTTCCAGCTGCTACAGATGATTTTCACATGACTAAATATTTTGGTGTGTAGAAAAATCTAGAATAGTGGAACCACAAGATATTAAGTATTTAATTATTACCCTGGAATGTAAATATGACCTTGATAGTTTAAATTTGTTTGCCCAAATTTCAAGTGTTCTCTTAGAAATCCATCAAATAATACAGTTCTGATCTTGTTATCTGTGAAGCAGAGTCACTACTCAGTATCTTCTCCAAATTTATTTAAATATCAGGGTGGGTTTTAGTAACAGGAATTTGCTTAACTGGAGAAATAATCCCAGCTGCTTGAGGCAGAACCCAGGATCAAGCTTTGAGATGTAATGTAGTTCTGTTCTAGATCCCTGCTTTCTGGTTTACCATGTAACCATAAAAATCCTTTCTAGGCTCAGCTCTGCCTCCTAATGCCTTAAGGAGGATTTTTAATATAAAATACAAATTGTAAAAACAATCAGCTGTTGATTTTCAGCCTGTATCTTACCCATTTAGAACTAATTCTGGTAATGTATTGTTCCTGTAGCTGTAAAGAAACCTTATTTCTTGAATGATCCAAGCCCACAAGATTTCCCTCATGTGAGTGTTGTCAGAGGTAATTCCTGTTGTGGTTCAGGTCTGCGTGGCTGCAGGTCGTACACAACCAGCATGTACACTCAGCCTTCTTGTAAAAAATGTCTTTTTGTAGTTCTTCTAATGACACAAAAGAAAGGGAATCATATAAAATATGTATCTGAAAGGCCAGCATGGTTGAAGACAAAAATTCCTCTCTGAGGTCTACACCTGATGGCACTGTTCCTGGATATTGCTCAGGATGGGAAGACAACAGAAAAAGAATAGCAACAAAAAACATGGATCCTAAGCTGTCCCTGAGAGCAAGGACTGCTTTTGTCAGCATCATGAGCCCCAGTACCAGCCTAAACTCCTGACTTTTGCCAGGCTTTTGACCTCACGTTGGAATTCCACTACCCTCATTTAAGGAAAACATGGCTTTTTCTCTTTTTAAAAAATAACCCATTTTGAACTGGTGCATAACTTCCTGGTGCTGTCCTATTCCAGTTCTGCCTGCCAGCTCAGCCTGCTCACTGCTAAAGCCCCAAGTTTAAATAGCAAGAGCAGCTAGCAGAGGCATGGTGTTCGTTGAGAGATCCGGAGTCTGAATTATCTGTGCTTTGTAACAGTACAGTCTGTCTGTTACAGGGTTGGAAGAGACCTTAAAGATCATGTCCCTTGCTTCCTTCTCCTCCTCCCTTTTCTCTGGCTTCTCACAGAGTTAGGGTTGTGCAATCGATAGATGCAGGTCTGTAACACGCGTTAGTGGGTGTCACAGTTTCCACTGACGGGGATATGTGCTGCATCTCGGAAGGAGAAGCAAGATGGAACTTGGATCTTGGTTCCATTTTTATTTCTACAGGCCTTGCCTTGTGCCAGAACCCTCTGAGGTGCAAATCCCAGGAGGGAGATAACATTACTCCCTGACCTGCAGGTATTACAAGGGTAAATAATGTTTTTGCTGCTGACAGCTGTTAGGGAATTGAGAAAACCACAATCCTATGAGAGGTATGGGATGTCAGCTCTGTAGAAACTGAGGACTTTTGGATTAATGATCTTACACTGGATCATCACGTGTTTGTGTTACTGGCAGTAGAGAGTCAGGGAGCTAAACTGCTTTCCAGGTAAATCGTTAGTTTGTGTCCTTAAATTTGGATTATTTATTCTCATCTGCCTCTTTCCTTGGCACATGGACATTTTCAAAAAGAAAAGTCAGCATTAAATCTAAAGGCATTTCAGTGGCTCCTTTTAACTCAGTGAACAGTTCACATCAAGAAAATTGCTGTGTGCCTAACTCAGAACATTCTGGAATACATAGACTATAGTGGTACTCACCAAGAGTCATTAAAAACAAAAAGTGCACAGCATGTTGCATGTACCTCAGCCAGGAGAAGTTTTATTTCTACTATTTCTCAACACTATGCAAACACCATATAACTCACAGAAAGATTAAATTTGGCCCATATGCATGTGTAGAAGTCTTGGATGTGTTGCTTTTGGAGAGCCCAGAGCTGAGTGTGGGAAATCGTAACTGCATGTCAGGTTGGTGAAGGTGCACAGACTGTGTTGTGCTTCATGCTGTGTGAAACAGCAGCAACTACAGGATGATGAAATAATGCTTTCAGGTCCTTGGTAGCTTTGAGTTTTAATTTTAGAAGAAGATGTAGAGCAGAACTTTAAATAAGAATGGAAGAAGGCAATGCAGAGACCTTGAATAACGGGGCCCCAGGTAGATCACACGGTTTGAGCCACACTGACCCTTTCAAGTGACAGTCCAGAGTTCTGCTGCTCACCTTGTTAGCACCTGACTTGGTAAGTCAGGCTAATAATGATGATCATGAGGTTTTCACTTTATGTTAGGAGTTTTGCTTATTTTCTTTTGTTTTTTTCTGTCGTCATGACA
Source organism: Mystacornis crossleyi (assembly GCA_013400655.1). Classification (NCBI taxonomy): domain Eukaryota; kingdom Metazoa; phylum Chordata; class Aves; order Passeriformes; family Timaliidae; genus Mystacornis; species Mystacornis crossleyi. The sequence goes on from VYZQ01079396.1 coordinate 11,604, forward strand.
CTGAGCAGTAGAAAGGCTTTGGAAGTGAAATATGTCTACATGAAACTGGAATTATGTCTCTTGTGAAAATTTAGAGTAACTTTTATTGCAAGTGTCTGATTTCTAGTCACAAGTAATGACATTTAAACCCCTGTAGGAAATACAATCCCTGTGCTGATGTCACCCTTGGTTTATGATGTGACTGCTTTTGTTCCTGGACAAGCACTTGAGTGTTTGCTAGTGAAGTGATGATTTACTTGTTAAGAGTCTCTGGCTGGTGGCACCTGCTGTAGCTGACCGTGAGGTGGGGGGCTAGAGGAGCACCCTGGCACAACTGGGTTCACGCTGCTCCATCTCTTTCAGCAATGCAAGGTAACAGAATCGGGCTGAGCTTTTATTTCTGGGGTTTGCCAGTTCAGGACAAATAGCTTGTAAATGGAGCACTTTTGTTCTGATCAGTTCGAGAACAGAGGGAGGGTTGTTGGCATTGGTGGTGTCTCCTTGCAGTGCAGCTCCTGATCCTCGGGCTGCCTGAGCATGTGAACAGCTTTGGGAACTTCTTCCTGCTAGTCAGAGTGCAGGTTGCTGCTGCTGCTTCCGTCAGCATGAATGAGTGTGGAGCACCTTCCCTGCAGCAGAGACGAGGCATTTCTTCACATCTGCTGCTTCAAGGGCTGAGATCGCAGTTCTTCTAGGTCTTTGGCTGAAAGTTGCCGAGAGAGGAGCCTTTGTTAGTGAAAATTCTCGTCTTTCTGATCCTTTTTAAGCTGTGAGAGATGTGTTTCCTGTAGGTTTCCTTGAAGATCTCGGATTGGAATGCGAGAAAGAGGTTCTGTAAAGGAGCCACAGACGTAGATCAGGGACTCTTGAAATTGCTACTTCTTTTCTGTTCATGTGGGATTTTTTTCTGTAAAGGAACAACTTTTCCTCTCTTTCTGAGTTTTTAGGCATAGTCAGTCCACGTGTTTACTGAGCTGCCTGCCAGCAGCAGCTTCAGTTCTGAGACAGACATGTCCAATGGGCAGGGTCATGGGGTTAGAAACTCCATGTGTGGCTGCGTGATATAAAGGCATTCATACATTTTGTGAGCATTTGTGTCCCTTAAAATAGCTGTTTCCACATAGTCTTTTGGATGTGGCACAGTTTTCCCTTTCATGAGTGCCACCAAACACTATCTGCACAGCAGAAACAGGAGCGCATCTTGCAAATTTCTTTTTAGTACTTGCAAGGAGTTATTTTGTAGAGATTTTATGTGAAATATGTGACAGTTGCAACTGATGGCTTCTATTATTTAAATTTTGCTGTACTAATGAGTAATTTTTAAGAGTGTCAGTGAGAATGTTTGAAGATAACCAGCTCGGTGTCTTAAAAGTTAAGACACCTGCTGACCAGATCACCAGGCAGAGAAGTCTTCAGCCACAGAAGGGAACTTGTTTCACTTCTATGCTGGCAAGGCAGTGACTAGATGTTCTCTTCCCCCTCTCAGCGATCCCATCTGTCCCCATTCTGCACTTTCCTCGGCTATGCTGCCCTTGAGAGCACTGCCTTGTTTCAGGAGGTTGCAGCTGGCACACACAGCATCTCCCGGGCAACAAATGATCCTAGTTTTTGTTTCGGAGAACTGTCAAGCCGTTCCCGGGGTGGTAACATGAGACAATTTGTCTTTGCCAGGATTCAGTCCTCCCCCAGATTTAGAAGCTGCTCACATGCTTCATGCTGCAGTGCTGGCATTGCCTTTGCTTGCAAGGGACACCAGCAGCTGTAAAAAGCGCTTTATAGGGAGACTGTCCGTATTCCTTGGGTAAAGAGCCAGCGCAGGTGGAGAGGCCCTCAGTGATCGGACTGTGGGAGAGAGGGTGTGCACAAGTGTCACTGCAGTGTCTCCTGTCACCTTCCTGGCTTTCTCTTCCCTCTGCAGATTTCAGAGAGCCCCAAAAGGCAGAAAACTGCCTGGGCTCAGATGCACATTACCTCTCTCCATCAATAGATCTGCTTATGTGCAAGAAACCAACTGCAAATACTTGTGTTTGAGAGACAAAGAATCATATTGGAAGAGGGAATATTTTGACCAAATTTGGTGAAAAAATTCACTTTGCCCTTTAAGTAATAGGCGTACATTAAATAAAGCATGTCTGGGATATGTGTCTTTTTCTGCTACTGGAAGTCAAAGTTGCTTTGTTTATTGAAAAGAAACATGAAGCTGAGCAGAGCCTTAATCAGCAAAAGAGCTTTCAAGCTTGCTAGGGAGACACGGAATAGGGGACCGGGCTCAAATTATACAGGTTGGTTTTGAGCACAAAAAACATTCACATCAGCTGCGTCCAGTGTTTGAGGCAGTCCCCTCATTGCCTTTTTGGGCAAAACAGAGGTATAATCTCGTAAGTATCTTATTTTAAGGACTGCAAAAAGCTTTGGAAACACTAACTTGAATTATGTATCAACTCAGAAATAAGAATGGCTTCATCCTCAATTTAAAAAGCAGCTGCCTCTAAGGGAAGGAAAAGTGCAAACTACAGCGTAAGGATTCAGTTGTGAGAGAATTTCAGGGAAATAGAGCGGAATTACATTATTTGGCAGTAATATCTATGCTGAGATACACAGGCCCCAAGAACTGGCAACTAGAGCAGTCAGATTATTTTTTCTGCATATAGGCTGTGATGTCTGTTTGAGTTGCAAGATTCTTGTGTGCTGAGCTGATCCAAGATGAAGGTACATTGGCCTCAGTGTGCAGTTAGTCATTTCCTGTCATGCTTTCATGTTTGAATTCTGTTGTACTGCATATGACCTTTATTTTGTGGGGCAAAGAGATTTTGAAAACACTATTGCCAGAAGTCCTTGGATTGTTAAATTGAATAAGCAGTGAGGCATTTATATGGCTGTGGGTTACATGGGCATAAACCAATTCAGTCCAAAATTAAACTTCCAGTGCTAGATTGTAACATGCTCACAACATGCTTACTGAGAGTAATTGCAACCCTGTTCCTTGCTCCTTTTTAAGAACTGACAGGAGCCGTCCTTTCCCTGGACTGCAGCTCTTACTCCTCTGATCACACTGAATCTCCTGTGATCAGTCACATTCCCTGAAACTTGGCTTCAGCATCTTTCTTCCTCTTATGGCCACTGTGACCATGTGTGCAGCTGCTGCCCTCAGCCAGTCCTCCACCTCAGTGGTAGCTGTGCCTGGCTGCCAGTGTCCTCTGCTTGTCACTGGCATGTGGCAGGAAAGGTGCCTGTCATGTGGAGTTTTGGCCAGGCTGTCTCTCTTTCCTCTGAAGCCTCCTCAGAGACAAGCCAGAATCTCTCCTGGCACTTTTAAGCCATGGGTTTCTTAACTGCATGACAGAAGGGTCTGTGTTGAGCTGGGCAGAAGTTTCTGGTGGGTTCCTGTCTTGCTCCTCTCTCTCAGACTTCCTCCATCAATTAATGGTCTGTTGGAATGTGATGGGTCCAAACTGCCCAAATTATTTCAATTCCTGACTTCCTGTTGAGTGCACAGAATTTGCTTACTTTGCGCTCATTTTGAATAAGATTAACAGTTGATCTCTTGAGCAAACATTCCAGTTTAGTGTCAGCAGAATGACATAGGCTGCCTGCTCTGTGTGTTCCCAAACAGTTTTACTGCTATTAGCTACACCTCTGAAGGGCCAGGATTTTGTTCAGAACCTAAAATAGTTAGTTAACCCCTACAGATGTTTAGTAATAAATTTTTAACCCTGAAACCATTCCCTCCTTTTTTTTCCTAGGCATAGTTTTTAATTTTATGGTTGCATAGTAGGGACTCTTCAGCTTCTTTCTCAGACTCTGGTAGAATTAGCTTTCCTTAAAGAAAGTAAGTCCAGAGTAAGGCCTGAATTGTCTCTTCTGCCTCTGCCCGTGCTGCTGGTACCTCACAAATCCAGCACAGCGGTGGTGGCAGTTTGTCCTTGTTCACCTTGGCCCAGGTGTGATGTCTCCATCACGGCTGTGCAAACAGCACGATGTTTCCTGCAGGCACCTCTGAGCAGGCTGGGGGCTGGAAGCAGGTGTGGTTTTCTTCCTGATTGTACTCTGTTTAAGAGTACAGTCAGACATTTGTGGGATAGGTGTGTTTTTGGCACTGTCCTTAATCTATATGCAGAGGTGTCAGGAGGGGTCTGTGATATGGCTTTGTTCTTTGGATGGGGCACCTCAGAGTGTTCTGAACAATGGGAAACCCTTATTTTGTCATTCTAAGTCTGTATTCAGATCATGCAGCAGTTTACATCTTGTGGCTTGTCAGATGCTTTAACAGATTCTACTACATGTTCCTCACGAAGTTGTGGGCATTTCCAGGAAGCTGCTTGCCTTGCTGACAGCAAGTTATTTTATTTGAAATGCAAGGTGATTCTTTACAATGCTGCCAGCCGTTTTACTCAGTCTGTTGCAGAGCCTGGAGCAACCCATGACTGCTCTGGGTAGGAGAGTGTCCTGCCAATGCTTGGGGAAAAGGCTGAGGTACAGCTCGCTCAGCAGAGCTCAGTGTATGGACATGCATAAGCACAACACCCCAGTTGTGCAGGGAGGCTGATCTGCTTATCTGCTGATCTGTACATCCAGCTGATCTGCTTATCTCCTGCCTCTGAGGCTGACTCTGAGAACCAATTTTTTCCATGTGTTGGAGAAATGACCTGCAGCATCCTCTGGTTGTGCTGGTGATAGGGAAGCTTCCATGTGAGGCCTGTGGCTGTCCTATGGTCCCTGCAAGGAATCTGCTTCTTGCCATGCTGGAGCCCCCCTTCCTACTGAAGATTTCAGAGCTGTCCCAGGGAAGACTGAGGCTGGAAGGCAGCTTGGAGGTGAGAGCTGACGGCAGGAAGTGACTCACTGGTGCTGCAAGCAGGCGGGTGAAGGCTTGATGCAACACAGCTCCCAAGGATGCCCCATGCAGGCTGGGTCACCCTGAAGGAGCAGTGGGACCTCTACCCAGCTGCCTCAAGCTCTCCTCTAACAGCCCCAGGGATGCTCTTCCCGCTGCACCAGGTCTGCAGCAGTGCTCGTGGGTTTGGGGGCAGAGTGATAGGGTACAGATAGGCAACAGCATGAGGAAGTATGGAGGAACCCCCACCCCACAGCACCCCGGGGAGCTGGCCCCCCCAGCCCCCAAGAATCTGGGCTGGCAGAGCCAGCCGGGGGCCAGGGTGCACAGTGACCCTGCACAGATCCACAGAAGTGGTGTCAGGAAACGTGGAATGAAAGCACTCCCAGCATAACAGAGGGGCTGGAGCTGCTCCTCAGAGCAAGCAGCTGGTTTGCCTTTTAGGGTCGGCAGCAGGCAGAAACAATGTCATGCAGATTCCAAGACCCATAATGGTTCTGGAAAGCTAGCAGGAACAAAAAGCCTTCTTCTCCCCTGCTGACCTTGGAGTGCTCTGAGGACTGTCTTTCAAAGCCATGTCACTGGATGGTTTCATCCTTACATGGGGAATACTTGCCTGCCCCAGTGAGGTCGTGCTTTCTCTGCTGTGTGTCTGTTTAGGCGTAAACTGCAACTGCTTGTATTTATGCTCAGACAGCCCTGGGGAGGTGAGAATAGGCAGGGACCTGACAGACAGTCAAAAGCAGGTCTCTTCCTGTGTCCTGGAAAGATGAAGTGTTTCCCTAGGAATAGCCCCATGGGTTACTCTAGGATGACTCTGTGGAGCAGCTGGTTGTGACCGGACAACAAACAAGAAACTGGTATGAAGTTTCATGGGGTTACAGGTTCACCACGCACACAAGACTCTGCACCAAAGGAGTTCATTGTAGGAGGAACTGTCTCAAAAGGCCAGTTAAACTCTTAAGTGATTGTGTGGATCAGGCCCTGGTCTGTCTGTATTGCCTCCTTTGCATAACAAATCCTCAGTTTATTGGTGCTAAAATTAATGTAATCTCCTGGGGCTGTTGCTAAGCCACCGGCTTGAGACAATGACACCAGGGTGGTGTTGGGTGCATGTTACTCTCTAATTAGAAAGTGGACTTTGCTGTGAGTTCTTGACAAATTGCTGACCTTTCCCTTATGTGGGGCTATTCTGAGCCCTCCTCTAGACCGATCAGATTTGCATCCTGGAGCACTTTGAATGTTGTTTGTGAGTGGAGCTCTTGTTCCTAAAGCTGTTTGTTCATGGGCACAAGAGAAAAACTGAACTTCCTTTGCTCCATGAGCACAACTACATCTGTCAGAGGGGAAGAGTAGGCAGCTGGCAGGCATATATCTGTGTTTATTTTTGCCCTCCAACAGCTAGCAAGACAGCGGAGCAATATCCCACATCCAGCTCCACCATCACCCTGTACAAGGGACCTGCTTCAGCAAGCCTCATCCCTCTGGACCGGAGCCATCTGGCAATGGGCAAACACTATTTGCAACTGCAATCCCATCATTACAGGGCAACACTTTGGTTAGCATTTGAGGGTGTTCCTGACATCAGCCCAGCACACCCAACGCACAGCTGATGTTTAAAGGGTGGTGCAGACTGCAAAGGATGAGCACATGCTCATTAGCACAAGAGTGATGGCCTATATTGTGCCTTCTATATCTGAGCTTCGATTAAAGGAGTTTTTAATGCATTTTAAAACTCTACCTCTTTCCTTCATAAGGAAGGCAATTTTCACGTTCATCATTACAATCACAGTAAGAATTGTAGGCTTTTCTACTATTTCTTTTACTCTGTTTCTTTTGTCCCACCTTCCTCTTCCTGGTGTGCTTGGTCTCACAGTGCCACATCTTAGGGACGAAGATGCTGCATTTGCTTTGGCACTGCCCAGGCTTTAACGCCCCTGCCCAGCTCTGCATGTGAGACCAGAACAAAGAGAGCAAATAGCTTATCTAACACAAATAACCCTGAGCAAACTTCCTGGGCCTGTTCTTGTTCTGTTGAAAAGGCAGCACAGAGTCTCCTCCCGTGTATGCTGACTGCAGCCTTGGCCACGTGAGGCTCCTGGGCCTGGCTCTGCTGCACCCACAGCCTGGGGAGCAGCACTCAGCTCGCAGTGTGCAGCAGGCATACAGAGACTTTGGGAAGAAACTACTCAAAGTGGAGGCAAGCTTGGCCAACCGCTTTAGGGTTCTGCTTGGTATATCATTCCTGGAGGGTTTTCTTCTGACAGCATCAGGGTCAGGGTAGTGGTGCTCAGGAGGCTTATTCCTTGTCACTGGTAAAACCCCAGCCTTCTTCATTCAGGTCATTTTTTCTTCCTTTGTGTTTTCTGATGTCCTCTGAGCCTGTATTACTGGACCACAGAGCTAAAGTGCAGCCCACTGAGAAACATGGAAGTTCCCTGCTCTGGCGGTGCCTTAGCTCCCAGGCCAGGAGTGCTCATTAGAGGTCTTTTTATTACAGACACACCTTGGAAAGTTCCCTTCACCAGGGCTGGGAGGAGGAGGAGGAGAGTTGGAAATTTCATTTAATTCTTTGCCAGAGAGGAAAGGTCCTAGGGTAGCTTCAGGGAGTGAAGGCAAGTGGGGTGGCAGAGAAGGCAGCAGTGGGTGAGAAGCAGCCAGGAGCTGTGTGGGGGTCAGGGGAGCTGCTGCCCTGTCACGGGGTGCCCCAGAGGGGAGGGACACTGGGCAGGCCAGCACAAGCTGGAGCAAAACTGGGGCAGGTCCAGTTCAACACCTTGCAGCAAACCACCATGTGCCTGCCTTGCGTCCAGTAACAGACTGGACATTTCCTTGTTCTGCAGGCAGCACACAGAGCTGCTGGCTAGAGCTTTGGGGGAGGCTTGGTGGAGCACTGGCCCCAGCCCATGTTGCTTGCAGGGACATGCTGTGGAGCTGCTGCCGCTGTCACAGCCACACACGCTGGCCTGCCACACTGGAGGGCATGGAGCAGGCAGTGGCCTGGGTGGCAGCTGGTAACGAGTGTCTGAAAAGGGACTTTGTTCCCCCTCGGTTGGTCACGTAGCCATATGGGAACACTGGATTTTTTTCTCCGTCAGTCCTATCAGCACATACCAGGCTTGACAACAGCTGGGAGCTGTGTGGCTTGGCCAAGAATAGCCCTGGGGAGCTCTGGGCTGTGAGTCAGAGCTGTCTGGATCAGCTCCTGCCCTGGAGGCTGCCTCCCAACCTACAGCCGGCCGTGGGGAGGGGGTGCAGGGGCTGGTAGGGAGCTCCCTGACCATGAAATGCTTAAGAGCAGATTGAGCTGTAATTGCCCTTTCTGAAGGGGGTGGGTTCGTGAAGAACACCGCAGTGGGAGTCCTCTGCAGCTGACAGTTCCGATGTAACTCAGTGGGCTTGTCTACACTTGTCTGGGTTAAAGAAAAGTGTGATTTTGCCAGTGGAAAACTCCATGTTTGGCAATAACCAGGCTAAACTAAACAGGAGGAAGATACTCTTGTTCTGGAGTTAGTGCTCCAAAGAAAGCAAAATAGTTCCACAAACCTGTTGTCTGTGGGGGAGATAAGGGGCAAGGAGAGAGGTCAGGTCTCCTTCATGCCAAGCACCAAGAGGTGCTTGTGGAAAACCCACCTGCCCCCGTAGCTTCTCCCTGGAGAGTGTTTGTAGTTGGAGCAACATATGCAGAACAGTTTGCTGGGACGAGACTCCACAGCCAAGGCAGAGCGTAGAATGCCCAATTCCTGCTTCCCTATGGAGCAGCTGCTTTAAACCTCTGGAGGAGTTCCAGGGTTTGAGCTGCTAGCAGCCCCTCAGGCAGGGCTTTCAGTCATTAGGAGGAATCCTGCTATGGACCATGCTGAGGGCTGAGTGTGGGTCTCTGAAAGGCAGCTGGGCAGACAGATCTCCCTTAGGGTGCCAGGCTCTCAGACATCACAGTGGACACACATGGCATTTTCATGGTTTTGGTGCCAAACCAAAACTTTTCATGCAGGAAATGTCTCCCTTTTGGTCCTTACTTACACTTCACTTCTCAGGAGGGTAGCAAAGAGTGAGGAGCTTAGCTGCATGCTGACATGTCCAGGTTTTCTGAGGGGTGCCAAAGTGCTCCAGCTGTGAACTGGAGTATAAGCCTGAAGCAAGGTTCATTGCTTCAGGCCTTGATGTCTTCAGGCTCTTTGGGAAGTGCATGCAGCCCCAGAGCAGGAGCACAGCATGGGTCTGTCCCCTGTGCTGACAGCAGCCAGTGGTTCAATGCAAGGACTCTGGGCTTTGGCTTCTGGAGGTGGCAGGGTTGTGCAGGGACATTTCAGACAGCAGAAAGTGATACTGACCCACACCTGCCTTGATCTCAGCAGGTGAAGGGGGCCCTCAGACTGGCACCATGACAGAGTGCTTCGATTGTGACAATTGCAAGGAGTCCTTATATGGGCGCAAGTACATCCAGATGGACAATGGCCCATACTGCATCCCCTGCTACGACGCACACTTTGCCAACACCTGCGATGAGTGCAAGGAGCTGATCGGCCATGACTGCAGGGTGAGTAGGGGCCCTGCAGACAAGCAGGTCAGTTCCCGGGGCCATTGGTCCCTTCCTCATCTTGACTGTACTCCCAGGAGCTGTACTACGAGGATCGCCATTACCATGAGCATTGCTTCCGTTGCTTCCGCTGCGACCGCTCTCTGGCTGATGAGCCGTTCACCTGCCAGGGCGAGGAGCTGCTGTGCAACGACTGCTACTGCAGTGAGTTCTCCTCCAAATGTGTCGCCTGTGAGAAGACTGTCATGCCAGGTAGGAGCAGGCGGACTCGAGCATTGCGGTTTGTTCCTGGCCCCTTGGTGTCAACTGGGGCTGCAGGTCCAGCATGAGAGCAGCATGGAAAAGAGTTGGATCTCTGTTCTCCTGCCCTCCTGTCACTGCATGGATACGGCTGAGTCCTCTGCTTATCCAGCAAGACAGAATGATCCCAAGCTGTGATCACCACAGCAGCCCCTGTCATCTATCTGTTACCATTTTTCATGGGGAAGTGAATGAGGGTGGAGATAACAAAGGGTTTCCGGGCATTTTTCTGCTGTGTGCTGACAAGAAGAGACAATGACTGAAGGTGTGTGTCTCTGCAGACAGCCTGAGGCAAAGGTGTGTGTGTCTTTGCTTGGCTATTTTGGCACCATCTTCAGATGTAGGTTATGTCAGGCATCTCTGCCATCAGCCATCTCTGCCATGGCCTTTGTGCCAGTGCTGGGGACATGTTCCTGCAGCCCTCCCCTTGTGACTGTGGTATGGGCCTGAGGCCCCCTCTCCAGCTGCCTATGGTCCTGAACTGCCATGGGGAGGGGAAGCATAGAGCCAGGTGTGCAGGACCACAGTTCATCCTGCCCAGCCCACCACGTCCCAGTGTGCACATGTGCTGCTCCCTTCTGTCACTGCAGGGCTCTCTTTGCAGGCTCCCGTAAGCTGGAGTACAACGGACAGACCTGGCATGAACATTGCTTCATATGCAGCAGCTGCCAGCAGCCCATTGGGTCACGGTCCTTCATCCCAGACAAGAAGGATTATTACTGTGTCCCCTGTTATGAGAGCAAGTTCGCTCCTCGCTGCACTCGATGCAAAAAGGTATGTGTTGCCTGACAACCCAGAGCTCCCAGCTCTGATCCAGGGATAGGGAACTCCCTGCTCCGGCCTGAGCCCTATCAAAGGAGGGTTCAGGTGCCAGCACGCCAGCTGGGCTGTTTCCCTTTGCCTGTGTGTCACCAGCATATGCTCTCTTCCTGCAGACCCTCACCAAGGGAGGAGTGACCTACCGGGATGAGCCCTGGCACAAGGAGTGTTTTGTCTGCACAGGCTGCAAGACCCCCTTGGCTGGGCAGCAGTTCACCTCCCAGGACGACAACCCATACTGCATCAAGTGCTTTGGGAACCTCTATGCCAAGAAGTGCAGCGCCTGCACAAAGCCCATCACAGGTGAGAAAAACAGCTCTCCAAGGAACCCCATGAAGGAGGAACTCTTTGATGCAGCAGTCCTAGGGCTGCTTCTGTCCCTTTGTCTGCATCTTTTAAAGTGGTAACTGTGTCCTTTGGGAGGAATTCCCTCTACCCACAGGTAAAGGCTCCAAAGTGACCCCTCAAAGCATGATCTCATGTCTCTGGCTTGCCTTTTTTGATACTGATTGCCATGTCCTGTGAAAAGGTTGTTCACAGATAGGGAAAGCCTAGAGTACTCTCCTGGTGCAGGGGAGTCAGGACCTGCTGTACCTGCCTAAGGCAGAGGAAGTAAGGGATCGTCTTCTGCAGAACCCCAAAGAGAGTCTGGCTTCCTTCCTGCCCTCCCCTACTTGACCTTCCCCCTTGCAACTCCCAGGTTCTTGCTGCTGGAAAGGCAGGAGAAGCCCTGAATCAGCTGGTGACTCAGAGGATGATTCTGGCTGAGGACAGCTCCCAGGCACCCACTTCCCGCTCTGGCCCTTATCAGTTTGTTGCAGTCCTGGGGAGAAGAGGGTCACAGCTCACCAGTCTGACAACTGCCAGCAGAGAAAGGAAACTCCTGTGGAGCCTTTGCAGGAGCCTGGGCCTGAGCTGGTGGCAGAATGGCTCTTCTCAGGATTCCAGTAGTTCTGTCTGCCTTCATCCACTGTGGCGGTGCAGCTCCTCTCCCCTCCTCCCAGGGGAGAAAATCGTGATTCTGGTCCAAATATGTCAACCCTGCAAAGTCTGCTCTGAAGCAGTTTTAGTGCTTTTCCCCCACAAGAGTGGAGATTCGCATTTCAGATGTATTTGATCCTGGGGGGTGTTTTGGGTGCCACCACCAGTGCCATATGTGAAGACCTGACCTGGACATGAGCAGGCCAGAGCTTGGTCTGTGCAGGAAGTTCAGCCCAGTTTCCCCAGAGACTCTGACATTGCCCTCTGTCCCTCCCACAGGCTTTGGTGGCGGCAAATACGTCTCCTTTGAGGACCGTCACTGGCACCACAACTGCTTCAATTGCGCCCGCTGCAGCACTTCACTGGTGGGGAAAGGCTTCATCCCCGACAACAATGAGATCCTGTGCCGCGACTGCAGCAGCGACCTATGAGCCCCCGAGGACCTCGCGGGGCAGGAGCTTCCTCTATTCTTCAGGGCCTTTGTGTCAGATTCCCCAGCAGCATTTCAGGGGCAGAACACAAGGCACAGAAGATGGGGGCTGACCCTGAACCGCAGTGTGTTTAGGGGGTTTCTGTGCTCCCTCCCTGAAGGTTAGAATATGCTGTGCTATGGCTCTGAGCAGTCAAAGCTAAATAAAGCTGAAAAAGGAGCTTCAAGACCCCCCATTATTTACTCTTTCTTTTTGCTTCCAGTCTAACCAGGCATGAGCCCAGGGCCCCAGCTGAGCAAAGGGCAGAAGCGGCTTCAGCACTAGACTGCTGAATCTGCACACTGGCAGCATGTATTCACTCCTCAGCACAGTGCTGACTTCTCGTTTTTCTCCATGTGCTTCCCTTGTTCTGTGTGACATAAGGCAGTGGCTCGGGGCCATGCAGCTTAGCTGTGCTGGCCTGTGTTGCAGCTGGCTTTGCACAGCCTTCCCATATGCACAGCTGGCCCAGGCACTCTCTTCTGTTCGGGAGGTTTGGGGACACCAGGCTGGAGTGTAGTTAGGAGAAGATCCTGTCAGAATGGGATCCACCTCTGAAATTCTATAGCACCTCACTCTTTGCAGGCCAGACCCTTTGCTCAGCACCTCCATGGAGGTGCTCTCTGAGCTGTGAATGAGGAGTTCAAGTCACTTGTAGGTATGGGGCATTCTGCCCAGCCGCACCTACCCCATTCCCATCCACGTGTGCCATGACCTCCCATGGCTGGGGTGGCTGAGCTGGAGCTGGGAGTGCTGGCCTGCTGATGCTCAGATGCATCTGGCTGAGCCCTAGAGAAGGGCATGCTGAAGGCTGAGAGTACTCAGGGCTTTATTCCTGCTCCATCCCTCTCATGAGGATCCATGGAATGGGCACTACTATACAGAGCCCAGCTGCCAGCGGCACTGGAAACACCAGAGACCTCCATTAATTCAGGGAAGGGAGCATTGCCCACAGACTGTGCCTGCAGTTGGTAGCTGCTGGGAGCGCTGGGAAGGTCTGCAGGAGCACAGCATAGAGAGCAGCTGAGGGGGCAGCAGGATGTTCATAACCTGCTCCTCCAGGGCTGCCTGTGTCCCCCAGTGGTAGGCAGGAAGTGGTGGCTTCCTCCAGCCACACTCATCCTTTACTGTGTCCCAAACAAGAACCAAAGCAAAGGTGGCACCTGTGGGGGGAACTTTGCATTGCCCAGGTCCCAGTTGGCCATAACTGCAAAATAGGGTATCTTGAGCCATCCCAGACTCACATGAGGCCTTGACCAATCCTTGCCAAATGGCTGAGCTGGCCCTGGGCTAAGGCCCTTCTGCAGTAGGATGCTCATGCCTGCCTTGTCTCTACATCCTTCTGCTTCTGTCTCACTGGGGCACTTTTGCCAAGCCTGCTTTCCTGCTTAGTCAGCCACATGCTTTTCTGAAAACCTGTTCTTGTGGGTTTTTTCCCTTTTGTACTCATTTGTCATGAATATCCATCATTTTGTACACAACCAGAGGATAAAGGGGCTAGCCCCCTGTCTGGGCTTCACTTAGGAAGAGAAAATGTTATGCATGTTGAAGTGTTACTACTCTCTGTTCAGATCCTTGTTGAATCCTTGTTTGGAAGCTTCAATGACAGCAAATCAGAGTTTGTGTGTTTGGTATTATGAGGAGCTTGGAGCCATCTCCAAAAGGAATTGTCCTAAAGCTCAGCGCCCTCTGTATTTCTTACTGCTTTATACAATAAACCATTTTCATGATGATGCCTTAGGTTTTAA
>VYZQ01079408.1:0-10383 GCA_013400655.1 Mystacornis crossleyi
GAAAGAAGCAAGAAAAGTTCCTGTTCGCAGCTTTTTCTGTATCCACATCCCACCTAAGATTGCTGACAACCAACCGTTTGTCCTTGTTCCGGCTTTATCCTTTAGATTCAAAATCACATCCTCCCCTGGGTCAGCTTGTGTTTATGTGGCCTGCATGTTCCTCAATAAACAACCTTCTCACTGTTTCTCCAAAAGTCTCTCACGTTTCCTCAGAAAGAGCTTTATCTGTGCACTAATTCATTCCTGGCTTCTTTGCCTAGTGCGATCTCTGGTCCATCTCTGTGAGTTCAGGCTGTGTCACAGTGGCCACCCGAGGTATATTAGATAACACTCACACAGAGGTGTCCCTACTCCTCTGCATCCCCACTGCCCTGCGAGAGCCCTAGTCTTGCCTCTGTGACACCAACCTGGCCGCACACAGCTACTAATGCCCAGGACACTGAGAAAAGTAAATCCTCTTGCTCCTCCACAGGAGGCTGGAAAACTGCCCACTTTCTCTGGAGATGCTGAATACAAGCGGGTAGGTGTGAGAGGTGCAGATGCTTTAACAGGAGTGCTTTTTCAAGAACCAGCCCTGCTGTCTGGAGATGGCGGCGGAGTGTTGTGTTTGCTGCTTGTGACTCAAAAAAGAGGGATAAAAATAGGCCTGTACAGGGCTTACCACAGAGGGTGTACTGCTGTCACACTGGTACCTGCACACAGCCCTGCTTGATGTTCATTTACCTTTGTGAATATTGCATTCCCTAATTTTTTACCACACCAGTGCCCACCCTCTCTAGCCCAGAATTTAATGTATGAGGTATGGATTTTTCTTCTGACCTTCTTCACAGCACAGAGTGCATGTACCTGATACCCTCCTGATGAGGTGAATCCAAATTTAGAAGCATTTCCTTGTGAAGCAAATGACTTTTCCTTTGATGAGAAGCACCTGGCTGAATAGCTGAGTGATGGATTCCTTCTAGACCTTTCTCAGAAGCAAAAAGCAGCTGTTATCCTTGTGCTGAGTAGTCTCAAACAATATAAAAATCTAGTGCTTATTGATCTCCTGTAGTTAACGCCACAAATTTTGCCAGTAAACAGTAGTGTTTTTTTAACATCCCTGAATAAAAGCTAAGAAGGGAGGCAGCGATTTTCCATCTCTCTGCCAACACTGGTCTGCCTCAGGGACTTGGCAGGACAAGTGACAGCCAGGCCTGACAGGCCTGTCTGCAAACAACATGAGATGGTAGAAGGTCATTTAACACATTGGCTCCACCTGTGAGGAGAGAGGGCTGCACTCGCTCCTGCTGCGGGCACCAAGAGGGTTGTGGTTGTGGCTCCGGGCTCAAGAGGGAAATCCACATTCCCTGCATAGCCACAGAGCTTAGAGCTCTGGTGTGAGATATTCAGAGCAGTCTGGAAGTGGGCAGGCATGGCCTGGCAGATAACCGCTGGTTCACTTGTTTCCAGGAGTGTCTTTTGCGATGTCATGGGTCCTTCTGCCCCGGGTTTTAATTCCCTGAGTGATGGGTCTGTTCACTGTGCAAGCTGTGGCTCCATCTGTTGTCACACAGCCAGCTGAATATTTGTACTTTTGAGTGCCAGGTAAGGGAGACTGGATGAATGGAGAGAGAGCAGAGCATTCTTTGGGTAGTTGGATGGATATGAAGAAGAGGAGATGTGGCAAATATCAGAGGAGAATGGTGAGGATGAGCGACCAGGTAAGGCTGGAAAGGAAAAACAGACTCTTCCTGGATTTTTCCCCATGGCTGAAATCTGAAAGCATTCACATTTTTAATGTACTTTTGAGGAGTAAACTAAAGGAATTCAGTGCCTGTCTTCTGCTTTACATGTGTTTAATTATTTTTTGCACATTCAGCTGCTAACAAACCAGCAGCCTCAGCCTAGTGGCCCTGCCTGCCTTCCCGAGGACAGCAGCAGTGGCAGCCACAGCAGTGAGCAGCTGCCTGTTCCCCTTTGCACTTCTGCATTCAAGGGTCTCAAAGCACTTTGTAGACAGGGCACAGCCATCACTTCTCTTTTCTGAGGAGGAAACCATAATAAAAGGAGAGGAAGTGATGGGTGCAAACTGACATGGTGTGGCTCCATGACCCTTCATCCTAAAGAGGGTAAGGGATGTTCTAGGGGCTTCCAGTGACCTGGGACACCCAGGCGCCAGCTCTCCTGGGGTGTGCTACTGCTGCAGATGGCCTTTTCTATTGTTCTCTGCCATGAGAAAGGGACTCAGAAACACCAGCTCTGTACAAAATCAAAGTTTAGCTCCATGCCCTGAGCTGCACCAATAAATTTGTGTTTCCCTGAATCTCACTACCAGTGTTTTCTGCACTGTGCTTCCTACGAGGCAGCCCACACTTATGTTCTTGAGGTTAAACTTCACTTTTTACCCACTGTATTTTCCAGCCTAAGAGCCTTCTAGCTCCAAAGCCCCAAAGGAAACTGTTTGCAGCAATTCCTTAGTACTGCAAGCAACAAATGAAATGTCTCCTCTGGTTTTGAGACAATGCCCTGGAACTCTTCAAGAGTGTGGCATTAAGCAGCCAAATCAGTGGCAGACATGACAGATGCTTTTCAGCAGTGTTTAATCAATTTAGGCCCATTAGACTCACAGCTGAGCAAGCCAGCACCCCACTGCAACCCTGGCCCCCTCATCTACCTGTCTCTGTCCCCTCCAGTATTTCCACCTCCTCCCAAAGCCCTTTTGGCCAGCATGGGTCTGGGCAAGAAGAGCTGCTCCAGGAGTTACATGTGCCTTAGCAAACCCAAATGGTGGGACTGAGTCCCAGGCACTGGGTGAACTCACTCCTGCCTCAGTGGTGTGGTGGCCAGTAAGGTCCATGGGACCCTTGGGATGCTTGAAGAAGGAGCACAAACTGTCCATGCCTCAGCCCATGTACGCTTTGTACAGGTTATCAGCTCTTCCACAGATTTTTCAGAATTGATGATTAGCAGGGAGCTTGCCAAAATAGTTTATGAACATGTTCTGTGGATGCATTAATACTCCTGCAGCTAGGGATTGCCTTTGCAGGCTGCCCATGCCACCACCGGCTCCTGAAGGCATCTCCCTCATTTCTGTTTCACCTCCATGGAAGCCAGGACTGTGACTTTCGGAGATGGCTTGTGGCTGTTTGCGTGAGCTCATGGAAAGAAGTGAAGTCAGTTAAAAAGTCAGAGCTTGCAGGGCTGGTACTGGTTTTGGCTTGCATGAAGGACACGGTGTTTCAGCTGGCAGGTTCGTTTCCAGTGCTGCATTGATGAGAAGCAAACACAAGCCCTCAGCCAGTCTGTGTCCAAGTCAACAGAAATATCAGGGCACACGGGCTCATCCCCTCCTTTCCTTTCCCTATTAAAACCTCAAGATTTTTGAAGAAGAACAAAGTGTGTCAGCTGGTGGCTCTGCTAGTCACGCTCTTCTCAGAGGGGGTAGGAAACTGGTGCATTGCCAAATGCTTTGGTGACCTTGGTGAGGGAGGATGGTGACCAATGATACCATGACACATTACTGGAGGTTGATGTGTCCCAGTACCTCCTAAAGATTTTTGCTGGCTGAGGAAGCTGGGCTACTCAATATCCATTTAATTAAACTCTGGGCATGACACACAGGCCATTTATTTTCTTTACTGGTAACTCTACCAATGAGGCAGCACATCACGAGCTTGAGTCCAAGCAGATACCTGTCCACATCACAAGTTAAAAATAATTCTCTGCTGCTGGCGTTAGAGGCAGAGACTTTGGTTTGGGCTACTCAGGAGTCACACCAAAGTGCTGCAACACTCCCTCTGGTTTTCACAGTCTGTGAATCATATCTAGCATCGTGAGAGTAATTTAAACAGGGTCACGAGGGCAGGCAGTGGATGCTGTTAGCCCAGATTTACTCTGATTCTGGGGGACCCCGGTGGCAGCAGAGTTAGGGAGAGGCCCAGTCTTCCCTGCTTTGGGCATGTGCCCAGCCATGTGCTTCATGCTGTGGGGTGCTTGCTCACTCCTTGCACCATTAGGCTGAAATTTGTGAGGTCAACCATCATCCATAAGGAACACCGAGTGTCTTTTCCGGCATGTCCCTCTGCCCCTTCTCAGGCTGTCTCTGAGGTTGTCAGACCTTGAAGGGCTTTGCAGTGCACAGCAGTTAACTCTGAGTAGCTGTAAAATCAGGCAACTATAAAGTGAAAGTTGAACAGAACAAGGTGTTAGGTCAGGAATTTTCCAATACAAACTGGTCAAAACACGCAGCAAAGATCCACTGTGCAAAAGTAATTGTGTTCATAGGGCCATGTGTTCACTGGCTGTAATGAGAAAGCAGAAATAACTTAGATAATAAATGTGCAATTGACATGAAGAGATACTTGGGAGTGTTTTCTGTAAGCGAATAGAGGGAAAGCGTCTCTCGGAAATTCATATTTTGTCCATCTCAGAGGGATTTTAGGAAAGCAATCAAAACCAAAAGCCATCTGAGCAGAGGGAAGGTCCACACAGAGCTGTCTTTTGGCCCATCTGAATGAGCTGACAGATGCAGTTAATGAAAAAGCTTTGCTCTTGGATGCTGAAAAGGGGATAATTTCTGATGTATGAACTGGAGGAAGGGTTTGTGGGAAAGCTAGTGCGATGAGTAAGAAATGTGCCTACATTTAATGGGGATTTTCAAAAGGAAAGGGTGTGCTATATGGTCCCCAAACTTTGTTTTGTCAGCTGAATTTGAAACACTGTGTTTGCTTAATGACCTCTGTGAGTTTACTGTAATGTGGGACGGCACACAGGCCTGTGGTCAGCCTCAGCTAGAAGAGCTTCCCAAAGGGTGACGCTGCAGGACTTGGCCTGACATGACTGCTGGGTGAATCGGCAACTTGGTGGCTGCAACCTTCCCATGGACAGAGAGGCAATGCTAAATTCATGGGCTGCCAATCACAGTGAGAGGGTGTCTCCTTGTCCGAAGAAACAGGGAATGATCTAAGTTGCAAGTGACCCCTGGAGGTCATCTGCCCCAGCCTCCTGCCCAAAACAGGCCTGAACTCAGATGAAGGTGCACAAGGCATTTTCCAGTTGAGTTTTCTCCCGGAATGAGGAGTCCACCTGTTTCCAGTCCTAAGCTCTAGTGTCCCACTATTGTCATAGTGAAATATTGTTTTGTTATATATCAGCTTGGATCGATATCTTCATCTCTTATAAAGAATGCTGCCTCTTCTGTTTTTCTGTAGAGAATGTGAGATTTTAGAGGGATTTGTGTTTTACCCCCCAAGGATTAAAATAAAGTAAGATTGTCCCTGATGCTGGTTTCCTGCAAACAGTACCATAATGAATGCTTATTCTGAAATCTTATCAGATCGTGCCCTAGGAGAGGAATGAGAGACACTGTTCTGAAGACTAAATATAGTTATTTAAAAAAACAATGATGAGCTTCTTTCTTGCTTCCTTCTGGGAAAGATAAAACCATGGCTTGCTATCTGTAAGCTTTGCCTGCAGTTTCTCCCGAGAACCAGAGATACATAAGAACAAAGCAATATTTCAGCCATTTTTATTTTGTGTTCTGGCAGCAGTCTCCGCAGCTGTTCTGGTACAAAGTCAAACCTCAGGCTGCATTATGACTTGGCAGGTGCTGGCCCATGCAGGTGGCAAAGTGGAGTCCCTCTACATTAAAACTGAGTATCCAACAGAATGAAATCATTTTTTTACAGAATTCAGTCGGAACTGTGGATCTCTCTGGAAGAGGACCTGGACATCGCCTCCCCAGAAAGCAAGTTCATGCCTGCTGTCCCCAGTAGGAAGAGCAAATGCACTCCTTCCCTCTGTCAAAATCTGCAGAAGAGTGTAAGGGAAGGTGGGAGCATGACCTTGTTTCCACCAGGCATTCAAGGACAAGATCATGTCTCACTTGTATATGGAGTGCTAAAGGAAGAAAGAGGCTGCTCTTGCTGACTTGGCAGCGGTCAGACCATGTTTTCTCTCCAGTGTCAATAGAAAGGAGTCAGATCCAGGGTACAGCTCAGTAGATGTGACCTGGCTCACCCAGCATATGCTTCCAGAAGAAGTCATCCTCAATTGCAGATCTGGGGGAATTTTAGAAGGCAGAATGGAGTATTAACCAAGCGTGTCTTTATTTAATCCACAAATGCAGATTTTGAGGTGTCTTTTGAAATCCATAGGCCTCTGGTTCTCTGAAGCTTGGAGCTGTCCCCTTCCCATCTGGAGGTGACCTGGAGCTGTGAATGATCTCCCAGGCCTATCCTTCCTGGGTGGTGGGGTGTCCCCCACCTCAATTCAATCCCTGGCCCACTGAGCCCAACTGAGTGCCACAGTGTGTCCCCCAAATGCACCCTCTGAAGTGAAGATCCAGAGTGGATCAGCCTGCTTTATCAGACTGGCACTAGTGGGTGGGACTGTAACATCAAGGATACCCCTTCCAGAGCAAAGGAGCATTTGCAAATTAAGCTGAATACTTTTCTGGTTACTTAGAAAAACAGTGATGAGCCCAGGGATGGAGGCAGCTGGATGAGGAAAAAGCAGGGCTTAACCATCAGGTGGCACTCTGAGCATGCTGCTCAGCAGAGATGTCACTCACTATGTTCCTGGGATGGAGGAAATTCCTTCGAGAATATGACATAAACTTCAGAGCTGTGATTCATTTCAGGTTAACTCCCTTTCTTTATTCCTGCAAAATTAATCATCCAGCTACTGCATTGTTTTAATACACAGGAGTCCTAGGAAGAGAAGTACAGAAACAACATATTTTCCTAATGTTTCTTTATCTAAATATTTATTATGTGGCTTAATATTTTTGCCAAAGTAGAATAATTCCACTATTTGTTCTCCTGTAGTAAAGTAGCATATCTTGGCATCTGTTCTGAATTTGTGCCTGTCTTTGTCTTAATCTCCTATCATCAAGCTGATCTCAAAATAGAAACCTGAATTAATGATCTCCAATTTTTTTTCACATAAATGCCTTCTTAACCTTTTCAGCCATTTAACGGTATTTGCAGTCTCTGCTATTCTTCTGCATGAGGTTTCATTTGGGAAGAATTTCACTTGAGACCTTTTTTTCTAGAATTATACATATAGATAAAAACATAATATTTCAAATGCCTTCCTGATTTGTTCCTTGATAATTTTTTAGCAGTAGAGCATTTTCAACTTTGATATACCAGCAGTGGTTTATTATTAGTATGTTGGTTCTACATTAGTGCTTCTACAGGAAAAATTGTAGTGACAGCAATTGAAGGGTGAAATGAAAGGACTCGTGGTTAGCACTGCAGAACAGCACTGCAGACTATAAAATCGCTGTTCTGCTGCTTGAAGCCAGGATTTTGTAACTGGCATCAATGGGAGAGAGATCAGGCTCTGTAGCAGATGGCAAATACTACTCACACGCAGAAGACAGCAGGGCTGAACTGTTTTTGCACAATATTCTCCCCTTCTGCCCAGCATATTTGTAAAACATATTTTTTAACTTTTCTAACCTACTCACCATAGAAAATAATTTCATTTCTTACTCCTGTGTCATCTGACCCTGATATTTGGTGTATTCCCTGCCATTCATGGCTCCCATCCCCAGAGCCGTGAACAAAGCCGTGCTTGTTACAGGGAAAAGCATGAGCTCATCCATTGTAATCACCCGGCTGCTTTAGCTGCTGCTCCAAAGGAGGTTTTGTGGCAATTTCTGAATGCCTTCAGACAAGCCAGCACTGGATAAACTTTGGTAGAATCTTTAGGGAGCAAAACTGAGTGGATTAAGTGCTCGTAGCTGCCGTAAGAATAGATCTTCTGAATGCAGGGAAGCCCCAGTTATTCAGATAATGCAGTGGGGTTTCAGCTCCAAACACAGCACCTCTTGGAGGCTCAGGGAAACAAGGTCCCAGTGCAGGCTTCAGGCACCCCCGCAGCCGGTAACCCAGACAATCCTTTGATCCTCTGACATTCAGGGCTTCAGGGAAACAAAAGCGAGAAATAGAGAAGTGCAAGTAATTTGAAAGTGTGAAGAAAAGGACTTGTTGAAGATTAACCTTGCCAAAAATAGCACTGAAACAACTGCATTTTATGCAGATGAGTTATAATCACATGTAAATTGCATTTTTTTCCAATTGGATTCACTGTAGCTTTCAATTTAGAGACCTGCTCGAGGTCCCTGAAAGTCTTTAATCTCTCCTCCAGCTTTGGCTCCAAGGCAGAAGACTTTGCTGAAATTATTCATCTGCTGTCTGTCTCCTAAAAAATCGATCAGCCCATACCTTTTGTGCATTAACTACCTGAAAGGGCTTGAAAGATAAACAGAGGGCACTGTCCTGTAGTCATTCACTATGAAGAACAGAGATAACTAGCTGGTAGGAGTTTTCCCACTGCATACCTGGGTACAGTGAAGCAGCTGTAGCTCTGCCTCCATACCATCTTTTCACTATCTCATAGGTTAAAGAATAGACCAAGTTCTGAATTTTTAGTAATACATAATCTAATTAATTTATATAATCAAGTTAAGAGAGAAGTTAGATGTTGAAGTTCAAGAAATCTTCACAGGTTGTGGGACCGTGAGGAATTGCTTTGCTTCTCTACACATAATTTTCCCCAGCCATTAGAAATTAATGTGTTGTTACATTCTTGGCCTCACAGTCTGCTAGTGACGGAGGAAGGGCTGCTATAACTTGTTTGGAATTTTCTACATCTGACTTGTCTCAGTTAACAGAGAGATGTAAAAGGCATGCACACCATTTTTGCTTCGTAATAAGTTGTTAAACTTCCCTATAACTGAGGTGAGCCCACAAAAAAATGCCACAGATGCCAAAGTCTTCACCCTTTTCTGATTTCCGTTTCATTACGTGAGCCAGACTTTGAATCTAAAAATTAGGAGCTCAGACTCTCCTCTTAATGTTGCGAGGGCAATAATCCCTTTACATAACATGGGGAAATGGCATAATTCTGCCAGACAGCTGCAAACTCAGTGGGGAGCAAAGCATTCAGACTCTTATCTATTGTTTTCCTATCCTGACTCATCTCAAGTAATTTTTTCTATGGTTGCTTCTGATTTTCAAATATAATGTAATTCCAGTGTAATTTTTTTTCTCCTGGCCACACATCTTTTATAATAAGTGCAGGTTTTTATTCAGCTAATGCGCTAGCTATCGGTGCCCTGAGAGAGATCCACACTGGGATTGCAGATGAAATGGAAAATAGAGCTA
Source organism: Mystacornis crossleyi (assembly GCA_013400655.1). Taxonomy (NCBI): domain Eukaryota; kingdom Metazoa; phylum Chordata; class Aves; order Passeriformes; family Timaliidae; genus Mystacornis; species Mystacornis crossleyi. The sequence goes on from VYZQ01079408.1 coordinate 9,156, forward strand.
CAGCAAAAAGTACAGCAGCTTAAACCTAACTCATGACCTTTTAAGACTTGTGGGTTAGCTCTGTGCAACACATTGTGATAACGTGGAATTTCCTGGCTTTAGCAAAGATATACTCAGCTCTCTTTGCTCCAAAGTGCAATGCATTTACTGCCAAAGAAATGGGAAAATCTTCCTTACCATATGCCAGGCTGGTGAGCTGTTTGTATTTTCCCCAGCAAGATGGACACATACATATTTGATTGTAATTTCTTTATGTTAAATTATATATTATATAACATGCAGTCAAGAACACCAAAATAATGAAATCTTGTAGTACCCAGAAAAGTAAATAACTGCTTGTAATATTACCAGCTTACAGGTGGTAGGGAGCGGCAGAAGCATGGAGGGATTTATGTGACTCGCCAGACGTCATGAAATGCAGGTCTGCCAGAGCCAGAGATATCCTCTCTCACAGTCTCATGTTTTAATCCTCAGTCTTGATTTCTTTCCATTAAGAGAAAATCTGTTTCCCTAATCCACAATATTTAAGGGCTTTTCAGGTAAACCCTGAATCACTGGAATTCTCTGAAGCTTCCTTTGAAAAAAGAAGTGTGTTCAACTAGCATTCATGAATATTTTAGCTGATGCCATTATTTTTTTGATATGATAAATATTACAGGGGAGAGCAGAGGGGCAGCAAAACTTTGCATTGGGAATAACGTGGAACAGAGACAGAGAATTCAGGGCAACCAGCTTGTTGGTCCTGCCAGTTTACTAAAGCATCTCTCGGTGTGCCAGGGCGGATCACCATCGTCTGTGTTTTTAAGTCGGTCCCAATGCCTGTGCAGTGCAGAGATTTGCCATTTCCTGTGCATTGCCGCGGGTCCCTCCGCAGTGTCCCTGTCCCCTCCTCGTGTCACCAGCCACCGCTAGGTGATCTTCCACCACCTTCCTCATCGCCCTACTTCCGAAGGGAGGGTGCAAATGGCCAACGAAATTTTCCACAGAGATGCTATTCATGAAAATATTTTTGCACGCGTCGCTTTGCAGCCTGCGAGCTGCAGTTTTGAGTTTCCTGGGAAGAAAGCCTATTAAGCTGCCTTTCTGCGGGATTGCCATAGCAACCCTCGCACAATGCCAATGGCCCAGATTCCCTTCAGCCCCTTCTTTCTCAACTGACAGCAGTGATTTTAATGCTCCTTGAACCAAATCTTTGCATGTGGAGACCAAGGGGGGGGGGGGGGGGGGG
>VYZQ01079410.1:0-14158 GCA_013400655.1 Mystacornis crossleyi
CCTCCCCAGGATGACTTCATATCTCCGTCGAGCGGGAGGGTGCGTCACCAGCATGGCATGGGGCGGGTGGACACGTACATCCCACACAAGGAGCCCACAGCTGTGGGGTAGGATGCTGTGGAGCTCTAGGGGGAAGGCTGACCAGCACAGGTGGGGGTCCCAGTGGGGATGGGAGTATGGTCTGCATCCCCATGGTGCCTCCCCAGAGCAGTGACAAATGGTGAACCTCAGAGCTCCAGGTTCTTGCAGAAAGCACATCACCAGCACCTCTGCACACCTCTGTGTTGCCACCAAGAAGGGAAGAGCACAGCATCCTCTCTCTGGCCCCTCACCACCTTCGGCATTCACCTTGAACCATGAGGACCTCATCCTCCATCCCCCTCAGCAAAGCTGGGGCAAGGTCACCTGTGAGTCACGGCTGCGCGTGCGAGACAGGAACAGGAGATACTTGTGTTCCCACGTCACAGGGGCTCCTGCCAAGTGCTGCACATCTGGAACAGCTGTAAACAAAGCAGGGGAAGCTGAAGAACCACGGTGGACAGCAGCCAGGGGCAGTGGGGACCTCCAGCCTCGCAGCAGCCAGTGGGGGGAAGGGGTGGAAAAAGCAGAACTGCCACGTGGAGTTGAGAGGCCCAAGCACATTCACCTGCCATCTCCTCATCCTGACAGCCCCTCAGTACGCGGGGGCATCCTTCATGCCAGGGGAACAGAGGCAGGAACTTGCCACTGACACAGGGCCTGCTGCTCCAGTTCCTAGAGGCCCTGTTCACCAAGTCTCCTGTGAGAGATCCCTGTGCTCATGGGAAGTTACCCCTACCTGGAAATCCCACCCTCGAGGTTTCATGGGTAGCACCAAGCCTGTTTCTCGATCACTGCGAGCCCTGTTCAAGAGTGACATAATCTGAACCGGGGCCATGGGTTTGGTACACAGGAATCTGTACAATGCTGAACTGTACAGTGCACCATGAGAAACTCAAGTGCGCTTTCCTGAAGCTGAAATAGATCCACTGCTAAATCTTGAAGCAACATCACTTTAATTCCGTAGATTAAACATTCAAATGAGAAAGAAAAAAATCCCCCCCAGAAGAGTCAACTCATTCTTCCCTAAACATAACAAATCAAAGATAAGCAGCACGTTCCCTTTATTGCATTATCCAAGTGCCTACTCTGAATAAAAGTCACATGCAAAGCAGAAAGCAGTGCATAGTACTGGGGCTGCTTTACAAAATGCTTTGCACACCTGAGTCTCTGTGTGCTGAGGGCAGAGCACAGGGAGCAGCTTTATTTCTGTGCAATGCACCTGGTGTCAGCACCCACCTTGACACAGCGCCCCGGAAAGCTGAATGCTCGATGTCACACCACAGGCTCTTGGTGGAACCAGGAACTCAGCGCTCAGATATTCAGGCTCCTGTTTCGGTATCTTAAGCCTTGCTCAAATCAGGCATTCAATCCAGCTTCCCTTGCTGCCCTCATGCTTTCTCTGCTGTGCAGCTCTCACACCAAAACAGGATATGGAGCCTTAAATAACCCCAGATCATGGAAGAGGCTCAGCAGTGGATGGTGGGACACTGAGCAGGAGCAGTGTCTCCAGGGCACTTGGAAGGTGACCCAGCAAAGGTATTATTGACACCTCTTTGTACAGAAAAAAATCCCTCTTGCTCTCACAGATCAGGGCTGGGACCTCCCCAGGCTGCCACCCCAGCAGCTCCATTTTCCATTCCTGGGCAGACCCTTCTCCAGGCCCCACATTTCAAATAGCTTTTCTGGGCATCCCCAGTGATGGTCTGAACGAGCAGCAAAGCCAAACCTCAGCCTGGCAGCTCCACTAAAAACCTCAGAGCCCCAAGGAACGAAAATGTGTAAGGGGAAAGGACGGGAAAGCAGAGGCTTGCATGGAAAAGTGAGAACCATTCAACCTCTTTGGATGGCGTGTGGGGTAAAGCAGCTTTTAATGAGGGTGTTCAGGGCTCCAATTCACCCCTTCCAGGCACACCACTGCAGACAAAGACAGCTCCTGCCACCATGCCTCGTGCCTCACAGCAGCCTGGGATGGCAGTCGCTGGCAGTCAGGCCTGGATGGGCCTTTTGTCCACTGCTTTTCCACGCAATCAATACACTAAAGCTTTACATGAGGCATTTGCTTTTCCAAATAGGAAACAGGATTGCTGGGTATGCGTCCAGATACCACTGCTCACTGTTCCTCTCTCCTGGTGTACAAAGTCTCAGCAGTGCACGGAAGGGCAAAGTGAAGTGCAGGAGCCCTGGTCAGGACTACCAAGCACCAAGTACCTCCCTCAGCCTGGCAGTCCTGCAGCCCCACTGAGTGACACTTCACAGGGAGAACCCGTCCCTTTCCTGAGCAAACCACACCATACAGGGGCTAGATGGGGGAGAAAGTCCCTGCTCACAGCCTTGCCAACACCTCAGTCAATCCCTGCACCCGGGGTCCGAGCAGAGCACGGCTCCAGCAACTCAAGACACCACAGGGCTGCACTGCTGCCCTGTCTTCTAAACCCCACTCACCTATGGCTCCCACTGCCATTTTTCACCAGCCTTGGCAGGACAGCAGGTAGAGAAGCAGGCCCAGAGGGCTGTGGGCTCTCCTCCCAAAAGCTCTCTGGCACCAAAGAGTGGCACAGCTCCAAGCCTCTCATTTCTGTGAAAGCCTCCCTGCACTCCCTGCTTCCCCAGCATAGGCTTGGCTCAGCACCCATGATGAGTATCAACTGTACTTTCCAGGATGGGTAATTAGTTCAGGTGAGGCAACTCTGACAATTGGCTGCTGTGGCCCCTCTTGGCAAGCACCTGAATCCCAAACAAGCATCTCACATATCAAAGGGGCTGCCTGCTCCACAGGCAGATCCACCCTGTACATCTGCCAGGCCCTGCAGCCCTGCACTGGGGGTACCAGCAGCTCTCCCTGCAGAGACCAGGACAACATGGAGCACTCAGCACAGGGCTCTAGTGAGTGCTCCCCATTTTCACTGCTAGAGTTTACATTCCTGGAATAGCTCTGTCTGGTGGAGACAAGCCACTGAAGTGCTGTGCAGGGAACTGGAGAGCCTTGCACAGGGTGCACATCAATGCACAGTATCCTCCTTTCCAAATCCTCCTCTTTAGCAGCCAACAGATGGAACGCCAAGGTGTCATGGAGGAAAAGCAATTGCAATAGCTTGAAAGAGGGGACTTCATCCGGAGAGGGTAAGACCGTGCAGAAGGGGAGGGAGCAAACGCCAATCTGTATACCAGACTAAATTTATCAGCACAGACTAATGGGATCCCAAGTAACCTTCCCAGTGAAGTAGCAAAATAAAACACTTAAGCCATTGAAAACTAAACTGGTCAAAGAGCCCCGCTGAACAATCCCGCATTGTCCATGGAGCCAGGAAACAGATTTATTAGGTCACCCAGGCCATCTCCAGTTACAGTGAACTTGGGATGCTTCTAGGGATGGTTCCAACTCCCTCCTCTGGCACTGGCACTGTCCTTCACTGGGCAGCGGAAACTGCAGAAGGGGAGAGGAGAGGTCCAGCAAAAGATTTCTTTTTCAAGGTTCAGGAAAAGCTGAGGCAGGACACTTCCGTCATGCCAGACATTTCCCAGTTTGGATTCCCTTGGACTGAGGCTACTCTGGTGGAGGAACAGAAACACCCCCATACAGCTTAAACAGCAAGAGACCTGCCAATGAGATCAGAGCTTCAGTTCCTCCAGTATCAAAGCATTCAGCTGCCAAATGCTTAATGACTCTGCACCAATTCCAGGTTACACTTCCCAAGCCCCTGATAAGGCTCAGAGCATGGGCGTCTTTGCCAAGCAGGAACACTCTTGACTCCTGAATGGGTTTCCCCTCCCCACCTTTTAGATCCCAAGTCTGAATACTCACTGTTTACCAAGGAAAAAAATTAAATGGCAAACCTCTGAATCCTTGGAGCTGGTGAGACGCTCATGTTTCTAGAGGCCTGGACTGCCACAGCCCACAAACACAACAGGCACTACAAGGCAGAGTGCAGTCACAACTGCAGCCTGAACGTGCCAGCATCCTGGGCACAGATCAGCCTTGACTCTAAGAGGCACCCAACAGGCCTCTGCATCCAGTGCCACTCACCAGGGCACAGCCCCTAGCCCAGATACTCAAGAGTTCTACATGGAAAAAGCATCTACAAAATCCATTTACGGCTGCAAAAGCCAGGCAGCCTTGCAGAGCTGCAGTCTTTGGTCAGGAGCTGGTCCTTGCTGAAGTGCTTGGGAGCAAGGCTCAGCACAGCCAACTGCTTTTGCAAAGAAACAGAGCAACTTGGAAAACATCCGTTGCTGAGGCGTTTGAATCTGTTCCTAGAATAAACTACTAGAGAAGAGCCTAAGGAATTAATTACTCAAGGAAAACAGACATTCCCAAAGAGATACCTCCAAAGAAGAAAACCTGTAGGAAATGCTAAGGCAAGGATATACATCTCCCTTTCCTTGTATTTCTCACCAACTGCAAAACACTTTGGAAAATCACCCGTGAGGGGAAAATATATAGCAATGGAAGACAAAAGAGGATTACAGTCTGATTGCAGTCACAAAACCAAGGCAGAATCATTTACTGTTCCACAAGGCTGGAGGCATAAGTGAGTTTGTTTAGTTTTTCAGCCCTCAGTGCACTTGTAACGAGCCAGAGCTTGCGACGATAGTTAAACCCATATTGCATCAAGAACATTTAACAGTTTCAAACTTGCCTAGTATACGCAATGGGTTCAGACACACTGACTCTCTGATCAAGAATCCAGATTCAGCACAAATGATTTAGTACACTGGATTAGTCTCAAGTGTAATGACTAACTCTGAGAAACTTTTACACTATTTTTAAATCTCACTTGTCAGGGCAGAACCTGGAAACTAAATGAGAACCTCAGATATTTATCCCAAAGTGAAAAATCAAACAGGAATACCTTGCAGCTTCCAAGGGTAGCTGTGACAGGCTAGTGCCACCTGGTGGGAAACTTTTCTCCACCCCCCCTTGCTCTGTTTCATGCCTTCTGTTCCATGTTCCAATTTCCCAGAACCAAGAAAAGGGAGCAACAACTAGTTTAACAGCAAAAAAGCAGAAAGAGCTGGGTAGCTCTTCCAACTACTCAGACCTAGAGATTATCTTATGGGTATAGCAGGAGCTTCTCAGTTATTGCATAGCTGAGCCTGCCTGCCTGGAGAGTCATGTACAAGAAGAATGTGTAGCTCAACACTACCACTACATAATAATCTCTGATCATTATTGAGCTGGTTTACAGATAACCAGGAAGCTTAAGATGAGAAGTTACACATCTCCATATAGAAACATATGGGTTGTTATAACATAGCCCCTCTGGAAGAATGTTTGTCTATCAACAGCTCCAGCTCCTCACATTGTATCTCCCCAATCTGACAAGATTAAAAATATCTACAGACACCATCCAGCAAGACAGAGCTGACTCCCAGCAGAACCAACTCCACATAGGATGTATTTATTTTTATACATTTAACACAGAGAAGACAGCTGCTTTGAACGGACTCAGCTTGCCCGTGGTGCCCAAGACATTCAGTGCCAGAGGGAACCTGTCACAGTCCGCAGCTTCATTATTTCCAACCTGCAGGCAACACATCCTAGAGACGGACCCAGTACATGGCACTGCGGATGCGGTTGTAATCCAAGAGCTGTTCAATGGGACCTGAGTGAACAGGAGAAAAGTCACTTGGAGACACAGTTAAAAATCCCTGTGCAATTTCTCATGGTCTTTAAAGCAGATGGTGGCAGAGCAGCCTGTGCTTGCAATTCATAGCAGCTTTCCACAAAACCAGGTAACTACAGCTCAAACCTGCATCAATAAAACTAGCAGATACCAGCTCTTGAGAAAATAAGGTGTTTCCTCACACTGCTCCACAATGCTCAGTACAGCTCCCCATACAGGTATCAAATATAGGGAGCCACCAAGTAATTTCAACTTCCTGCTCAAAAACTGTCTCCCTTTTCCAAGCGGCTCCACTTTGAAGGCCAGAGGAAACAGCTGCAAGGAGGAGGGCAGCTCACAATACACAGGAAGGAGGCAGCAGAGCTGAGCTGCTTAGGCAGGTTTTCTGAGAGGAATTTGTCCTTGGCCAGACAGACATGCCAGAGCAGCACAGGAGAACCAGGTCCCTTCACTTCCCTTACATAAACCACCCTGACCCCAGGGTGAGGACACCTGGCAGACGTGCTAGGCCTGCACCCAGCTACAGGACTCCCAGTCTTAGTCACGGCTCCACAGCAGGCAGAGGTGGGAGGACAGCCAGCAGCTCACTGCCACTGCACTTCCATCACCTGCAGGTCTGATCTCGTGGCAAATGTGCCTTGGCACACCTCATATGCAGAGGTGGGAGGATACCAGTAAAGAACCAGAGTGGTTTCAGGAGTCAGGACAGACACATCAGGACTGCCTGCAGCTCACTTCCACTCAGCTCTTGGCCCTGTCCTGTTTTTGAAGTGTGTACTGGTTGTCACATACTACTCACCAACTGCTGCAATTGCCGGGCATTTGTCATAAATGTATTTACTGCAGACATCTCTCACCATTCTTGCATCAACAGCCTAAAAAACATCAAACAAGCAATTAATGACTGTTCCAGCAGATCTACACTTCTCAAAGTTGCAAGTTACTGTTGCCATTACATACCAAGATCGTTAAAAGATACAGTCAGACCCTTGGGGCCATCTGCAGCAACTGCCCAGTTCTAATGTCCCTACACAGTGCATTCTTTTGTGGGTACAGAAGACAAGGCGGTCCAAAATCAGAAGTCTCCTAAGGGATAGAGTGGCTGCAGAATTACACAAACTAGGTGTGGGACACCACTACGAAAACTGTTAAAGGAATTTCAGGTTGTGCCACTTAACACAGTTGTATGCCCTCTTTCTCGGATGGACTAACTCCAGTCACAGGGACCCAGGATACACTGTGTGTGTGCCAGAGATTCTGACAGTTACATCAGTGTCAGCAGGATAACCACCTGGACTCAAGGCAGTCTGATTAAGGGATAAGTAAGCCACATGTTACTGCAGCAGACTAAGGCCAGACAATGCTGGCTACAACCATGCTCAGATATCCCAGCCAAAACAAATGGATACCTACAGAAATCCTGGCATCCCATTCCTCTAGAGGGATACGGCGTCCGTAGTGCAAGAGATGGCTTCCAATATTCTCACACACTCGTGTGGTACCTGGATGTTGAAGATATGACACGGTCAGTGCACCAAGAAGCCTTCCAGAACTGCACAGCCTGATCATCAGCCAAAGCACAGGGTGAAACTCTAACCACTAAATCATCTGCTAACGAAGCACAGTCCTAATTCCCACTCTGTGCAGCTCCAGCAGGAGCTAAGCAATACACAGATTGCTTCACTGGTCTCCAAAGTGTTACAGCCAAGGCAGACCAGTCTGAGGGTCTCAATTCTTAGGTCACCAGGCAGTATGTCACTCGTGGGAGCACAGGAGGCTGGGGTCAGCTGCTCTGACAACATGGCAGGAGGAGTGTGGAGCAGGAAAAGGAAGTTTTGCCCAGTGCCTGCCAGCAGAACTGCAACATCTAGCACTGATCCTGCTCCCCAGGAGAAGCACAAGCAGAAACCCTTGGAAAGCTGCACAGTGGTAAACCCATAATCCAGAACATACCATCCAGCTGAGCCACCATGGCATTTCGGAGATAGTTCTTGGCTCTTGTCACTTCTGACTCTGTGGTACTGGTGCACAGACGCATCCTGGAGAGGACATGGAAAGACCATGAAAGCTCTTAAAAATGTTTATCTACTCAGACAGAATGTGAATTCTTCCCTTTCCCAAGCCTCCTCAAAAATAAGCTGTTATCAACACCACTTGTCTTGCAGGCTGACATTCATCCTTGATCTCCACAGAGCAGCTAAGAACTGGGGAGCACTGAGCAGCAGGAGGTAAGAGCTCCATCACACAGGCAGGGGATTCAGCCAGCAGGATACACGCTGAGTTACACTCAGAGGTCCAGCAGCCCTGGTGCTGGCTCTGGCTTACCCAGCAGCACGTGCTGTGCATTGCCCTGCCTCAGGAGAAGGAAGGTGTGTCAGCCATTCCCATGCATGGCAAGCTGCTATGGAAACTGACGCTGAAAGAACAAGACAGCTCCACACAGTCTGTTTGGATTTCAACTGCTAAATCCCTTCTTTCCCTGCCAATGGCCACATCTCCAGGGCAAGGGCTCATTCCACCTGCTCCACACACAGCATGGCTTGTAGCTCAGATGTAGCCCTGAACCATTATTGGTTCATGGACACAGTAAGATGGACAGCCAGAAGGCTCCCAAATGCTGGCAGGATTCCAGCAGCAGGTCATTCATCAGCCACAACACAAGGGCCTGAGCAGCAGGAACTCTTGCCTGCTTTACTCAGACTTAACAAGACAATGGTGATACGTCTCTTGGGCACCTAGGAAAGCCTTGTCTAAGGAATGATCTCACTGGTACATAAAAAACCCCAAAGCCTCGGTGCCAATACTTTAAAGCATCAACAAAAGACTTGAAGAGCCCTAAGAGATTAAAACAGCTCCTCCAAAGCCACATCCTAAGAGATTTACAGAAACCTCTTACAGGATCACATAACCAGAATGCAAGTTATCAAGAAGTTCATAAAGAGACACAGCTCTCTGTAGACTTAATATTCTCCCCCAGCAGCTCAGTCTCCCACAAGAGGCTTGGATCTTAAACAGCACCTTGTGCCAAAGTTGTACTTACCACTCCCCCTGAGCACAAAACATCATATCATCTATGGACAGAGGGTCAGAAACAAACTGGAAACCGAAGAGGCCGGTGTCAGAGTAAGAGGTGTTGAATGGCTCAAAACTGTGGCAGAGATTATGCTCCATAGCAAGCGCAGCCACCCTGCTAGACTGATTCTGTAAATAAGGAGCTACCGTCAGCCATTTCACTTTCAGCTTTCTCACAGCTCAAATTCTTTCCCACTGAGCTGTTTTCACAAAGACCACAGACAAGGCAGAGCGGAACACTTTGCTGAAGGAGAGTTTAATTTAGAGCCTTCATGTGGTCAGCAGATGAGAATCACTGCTGGAAAAGCAACAGACAATGGGCTAGGAGTCCATCCAGCAAAACCATTTCCTTTCCCAGCTGCAGGGGTAAAGCTGGTATGCACACCATCGTAGGAGTGGGAGAAAATGGGAAGGACAAGGTCTCCCAGCAGCAGGGGTTAGGAGTTATACAGACCAGACAGTTTCCAGACAATAATGGATGCAATACCGAGGTTTTAAACAAGTTCCATTTGCTCTGCAGTGGTAAGGCAAGCTTGCATCATGAGACTGTAGAGTATTCTGTCTGCTTCCATCACCACCCCCACTGTGTGGTTAGTTGTGAGGGTGGGAATAAGCTGCTGAGAATTCACCAGCTACACCTCTTCCAAACTTAGCAAAGAAGGTTCAGTTCATTTGCCAGCATCACCTCTCAAAAACTGTCCTGGATTAGCCTCCATTACACTTCTATTCTACTTTCCAGGCTCCTAACCCCTTCACAGTTGGAAGTTAGCCACAACAGCCTCCCCTAAAGCACATCCACCTAGGGTCTCCATAACACTTCACATGAAAGTGAAGGCTCTCCAGGCTCTCCCTGTTGCACTCCCAAGACTCTTACCTTCCCACCTCCAAAAGTGCGGTCGTAGCGCCCTATGATAGCATTAGCCACATTGAGGACCACGTTGTCTGGATCAGCCCATCCTGGCCCCTCCACAGCAAGAGCAATATGGGCAAGGGGCAGAGCATCATCTCTGGCACGGATCTGGAAAATCATCAAGGAGTGGGGGACAACTGCATGAACACTGTGATCTGTCTGCAGCCTGCTGCAATGCCAGGCTGACCAACTGGGGCACTTGGTGTTATTCCAGTGAGATCAAAGAATCCCAGGCAAAGCTAAGCACAAACCAGCTGCTCTGATGTGAGTTTTGCAGATCGTATGAGCAACAGCTTCACACTCCTAATGGATTTGGGTCCCATCTAAAACCCAACACGTGGCAATAAGCCCCAAGAACAGAACATGGGAGCACTATCAAGATGGTGCATCATCAACTTCTCGGAAATACACAAACAGCCTTTTCCACTCAGAAGCAGCTGGAATTGGTTTCACATTCATTCAACAGTTGAGCAACAGCTGCTTGCTTTGATGGGAACCAAAAGAACTTTACCTCACTCCCTGTGAAGCGACAGCGTGTGAGAGTAGGCACAGAACCCTCCTTGGATGTAATAGGCATCCCAGTGAAGTGTTGCTTAGCTGCATCTACCAGCTCTCTGTGGGAAATACCTGGCAATGATAGAGATTTTCAGTCTTAAAACAGACTAATTTAACAAAATTATCTGATTTTTACCTTAGTAATGTGAGACAAGTTTGACTGCATGCTTAAGAATACTGAGGCTTCCCAGGATCACAAGGATCTAGAACGTACCTCCAGCAGCTGCCAGGACCATACGAGGTGCTTTGAAGTGAGTATCAATGTATGAAGCCAGATCTGCTCGAGTCAGCCGCCTGCAAAGAACACAGACACCCAGAACATCAGCATCTCCAGCTTGGGAGAAAAGAGAGGCTTAGGAGAAGCAAGTTCACAGTGCAGAGACACCAGTGCTTCTCTTTGTTGTGGGGTAACAATACTTTTTAGAAGCAAGGTTGCACTGCGTAGTGTTTGCCCTGCGCTCTAATTCTAGAGCACAAAGAATGGGAACCAGCAGCCAAGGTGGAGAATTAAGGATAGACTTCAATACAGACTGGAGAGTACAAGGCCACTGCTTTAATGAGCACCCCTAGCTCTCTAATTTCTCTAACAGTGTCGAACTGACAAGTATGGGAGAAGGTTCAAGCTGTCCCTTCCAGCCTCAGAAAGAGCTTGCAGGAGGTGGTTCCAAGGAATGCGTGCAGCATTACACTTTCACCAGTGCCAATGGGGAAAACAGTCAGGGCACAAGGAGAAGCCCATGGGCTCAGATCACCTCCATGTACACACTGTGCAGTCACCACGCCCAAGATGCAGCAGTCGTGTACCCCATGGACTGTGCCCCTGGGCTGGACACCACATCCAGCCTGTTGCTCACTTGATGTTCTCTGTGGTCCCTTCAACAGTGTGGGCCAGCGCAGTCCCCTGGTAAGCAGTGGCATGAAGGTAATCAAAGGTGACATCTGCAAGGTTGCTGTCCATTTCCTTCAACTCCTGAAGGATGACACCACGCTCCTTCTCGATCTGAGAATCCTCCAGCGCACAGTTCTGCACAAGGTCGCTCAGAAGCTCTACAACTGCAACACAATTCCTACGTTAGCATCCCGCCACCTGACTGCTACCCAGTGCTGCTGAAAGGAGAAGAGACACACAGGAGTGAGCAAAAACCATGCTGGGGAGGAGGTGCAACATAACAGAGCTGAGTGCTACCCATTCCCAAAGCACCTAGGAGGGACAAACAACACTGGTTAGCAAGAAGTCTCCAAGTCAGCTTGCCAAACACCCTGCCAGCAGAGTGCAGGCAACATCTGCAGAAGGTGAAGTATGTCAGAAGCAGGTACTGTTCCAGATACACACTGAATCCTTACAGAGTTTGTGACATCTACAGCGTAGCCCATGTCTGCAGTAAGGCCCCGACTCAAATCACTGCCCCAGCCCAAAACCGACCCAGAGGAGGCGGCACGTGGCAGTACAGGAGGAGCACCTGCAAAATCTGCGCTGAGGACTCTGCACACAGCAGCTGTCACTGACCTCAGTTGCTAAGCTCCATAAAACAACCAAAAACTAGTGAATCCCTCCCATCCTCCCTCCTGGCAATGCGGTGCAGCCTGACATAACTAGAGCTCTTGGTTTAGGGACACACATGAACATACAGCCTTGAAGCACCACAGCACTGCACTGCTCTCTCCAGCTACCAACTAGAATTTGCTGCTCAGCTACTTCAGCCCCTGGTCTGTTGGTAGAAAGGATCTTTGGGGGTGAGAAACAGAAGCACATGCACTTACTTAACCTCCCAGTCAGACTTTGCCCCTGGCCAACCTACCTTTGGGCATGTCCTTGGACAAGGCTTTTATGTAGAAGGCAGTCTGCTCACGGGAGGTGTACCCGTTCAGGTGAGCACCCAGACTCTCCACTTCCTTCTCAAAGGCTGAGCCAGGACGCTTCTTTGTGCCCTAAAGGAAATCAGTTCAACTCAATTATGAAATGAACAAACTTCCCTTTAGGGCAGAATTTAAGGAATGAAAAGAACAATAAAGACCTAAAGCAATAAAAACTGTCACGTGATTCATAAATTTCAAGGGCATAAATTTCAAGATTCATAAAAGCCAAGGGCAGGTGCACAAGGCAAGAGACTTAAAACTTGGCTTATTTCCTCTAGATAAAGGATGGCTGAGGTGTATTTTGAAAGACCAACACAAACTTTCAATGAAGCTTGTGTTAATTGAAACACAACAAAGCTGGCTGAAAACATAAAGGCTGTCATCACCACTAACCAACACAAACCCAGCAGGGAAGGAGATGACCTACACTGAAACAACAGTGTTTGAACAGCACATCCCTGGAAGTAAACCAAGAACAAGCCTAAACCAAAAATATAAGCAAATTTCTAGCTATCCAAACAGTGATATTCAGAAGAAGACAAAAAGAAGCAGAACACTACTTCTAATACAGAGACCATCTCTTAAGGAGCTAGCCAGGTGCTGCAGTTGCCTATGAAGGCACAGGCTGAACTTGAGTCAGCAAGTCCCAAGTTTAGATGTCTTCATCTTCTGCCCTGTCCAGCAGACACCTGCACAATTTGAAAAGGAAGAACTAGCCTCTAAACTTTGCTGGACCAGTGAGAAGAGCAAAGAAAAATAAATGGTTATAGGAAATGCAGCTTTGAGCTCTCTGTGCTAACCTGAGGAAATACGCTTCATAACACAGTGCTCTATTTGCGTTACGCTTGTTAATTACAACATTTTTTCCTTTAAGAGCAAAAATAAGCAAACAGTAAATAAGACTTAATTCATGCATGCTTGCAAGTTGCTGCACGTTCAACCAAGGAGCACCACATGGGCTAGATACCTTTCGAGATTTATTTTCATCCTGTGTGCAAAGTCTCTAGGACTCAGATGACCTAATTTACACCCTCTTTCAGCAGCTACAGCCTCCGAAGTGAGAGGACAATGTATGGAGCAACTCTGTGCAGACCTAGCACACGTCCTTACCTTAAAGGCCATGTGTTCCACAAAGAAACCGGCCCCGTTGGTCTTCGCGTCTTCATAGCGGCTCCCAGCCTCGATCCACAAACCCACCTGGCAGCAAAACCAGCGAGTACCAACATTAGAGAAGAAAACAATCAGCATCCTAATGACACAAACACAACAGCAGGGACAGGAAGTCTGCTGCACAGACATTACAGTAGAAGAACCAAAGTAAGAACAAACTAGCAACTGTTTCCTGCACATATTCTGGCTTTTTGCATATCAGCTTCAACCAAAGCTGGTTTTGCCAGAGAGATAACTTTTACTGACCACTTACTGCTCATATAAAAACTGTGAGGCTCAGCAAATTTGTAGAGCACGAACGCTTGTCTAAAGACAATACAACACCAGGCTGGACCTACTGCTGCTGTATTAATCCCACCTGTTGACAAAGAGAAGCAGTGGGGTCTCTGTCAAAAGCGCTGGTTCAGACAGGAGTCTGTCCCTTTTGGAGGACCAGCTGCAGCCTAGACAAGGCTGACTATTTCAAACAAGCCCCTAATCAATGTTAAACTTACCGTGCAGGTTGGCTGATTGGACTCCTCTGACGCTACACGGAGGCCGTTCTCCAGGGTGGTGACCTGGGTCTCAGGGATATTCTGGAGTGTCTGGGCATAGGTGGCAGCACCTCGCTTCCTTGTCAAAGTCAATAAAGCTGCCTGAAAAAATAAAGGTTTTCATCACAACTAACCAACTGTTCCCTTCGGCATGGCCGGGAACTCATAGGTTTGAAGAGGTGGGAAACCCCAGGGAAGAGCCGCACGAACCGGTCACACCCCAGTACCGGGGCGGAGAGCGGACAGCGGGCCCGCGGCAAGGCCCGCACTGGCTGACAGTGACAGCCACTGCCGCCCCCCGCCCGCCCGGCCCCGCTCCGGGCCCCGGGGGGTCCCACCGCCGCCCGGCCCGCACC